>JAWQUT010000128.1:835664-848194 GCA_033807755.1 Ellobium chinense | reverse complement strand
GGGGGGGCTCTAATCTCGGAAACTGAGAAAAAAAATCCTTTGAAAATTCCCATAGAGGCCAATTGGCTTACCTCCACACACACACCAGCTGATCTTTCGAGTGCAGAATTTATCTTTGTGAAACGGAAAAGCAATGACAAGGAAGCGGTCTGCAGCCAAGCCCACGTTCAGCCAGAGAGAGATGACCGAGCAAGTGTAAACGAGGTGGTCGTACAGCCTGGGTGGTTTAGGGAGAGGGAGGGAGGGAGGGAGGGAGGGAGAGAGAGAAGATGGAAGTGTCAAAGTACATTTTCATTGTCTGTCTGTCTGTCTGTCTGTCTGTCTGTCTGTCTGTCTGTCTATGAAAACATTTGTTTGTCTGTATTAGCCTCGCAGCACTGCAAGCACAGTCCCTAACCGAAAATCCACCAATTGAAAATAATCCCTTTTCCAACTCTTCCCAGTCACACAAACACCTCAGCCTACCACATACTGACATCAGGGGTCATTATTTTAAAGCGCTGATGCTCAGAGACAAAGCAAGGCAAGGCAGGGCATCGCCCCTCCCCCTCCCCCATCTCACCACCTCAAAACGAACCATTAAGGAGCCCACGAATAAATAGAAATACAATATCATCATTTTGGATCTCCCCGCAAAATTCTTCATACTTATCATTATCCCCCTTGACAAAATAACTTAATTAACGTCATCAGTTTACCGTCTCCCTCCTAAAGTTTTAAGAAGGAATTCCGAATGGGACTCACACCCTTGACAGAAACTCATGCCTATTAAAACAACCATAACGCGATCTCTTACCTATCCCATCCTTAGTCCTATCCTTAATCCTAATGCCTATCGAAACAATAGCGTCAGCCGAAAGAGTTTTTAGCCTTACTGTCCGTCAAGACAGGAGCAGTAAATGTGACTCTCATTCTAAATATTCCTCTCATCTTTAAACAAAAAAACAGAGCAAACAAGCCACTTCGTACTCTTCACACTATATCGACGCCCCTGCCACGGTGTCCGCTCCTGAGTTTTAGTCTTATCCTATGTTTCCAATCCTTCTCACCGCTTCTGTTTCACTCACCTACAAGGCACCTCCCAGATAAGATAGTCTCGGATCTGCCAATCTCTCCAGTACTTGATGGCGGAGTCAGTGAAGACGAGGAGTACGAAGATAAAGTCGTAGACAGACATCATGGTTAGGTAGAGTGAGTAAGACAGACGGCGGTACGATGGGGTCAGGGTGACGGCCAGTAGCCACAGGATAGTCGGCTGGGAAACAGGATAAGTTGGAGATGGAAACGAGAATGGAACTAGAACTGTTATTTACCTCGTATATAAACTGGTTTACAAATTAGAAACTCATATTCTCATGCTCAATCTTAAGTCATTTTTTTCATGACTTGATTATTTATATTAATATGATCTTCCATTTATCTTCTTTGTCCTACTAAAACAAGAATAAAATATTGACTCGTTATCATATCCTAATTTTACTGGCTATACCACATCTGCCTCAGTGTTTTGCTTCGAGGAACAGGTTGAGATCGCTAAATTTCTAAAATCTTAAAAAAAAAAAAAGACAAAAAGACTTAGGTGAATGTGGAATGAGCGTGACGATAGAGTATTATGCATCTCATTCATAATACATAATAGATACAGAACATTATACATTATACATATAAGTCGTAGACAGACATCATGGTTAGGTAGAGTGAGTAAGACAGACGGCGGTACAATAGGGTCGGAGTGACGGCCAGTAGCCATAGAATAGTGGGCTGGGGAAGAGAATGAGATTGAGATGAAGACTGAAAACAAATATGAATATAGAGTGTTATTTACCCCATAGGGACATTGTTTTACAGTGCTATTCCACTCATTCCATATTGGGCCAAGTCATTTTTTAATGATCTGAGTTGTTTATGTAAATGTGATCTTCCATTCATCTTTCTTTTTTCTATCAAAACAGTTGTAGAGTTGCGACTCGTTATTATATCCCAGTTTTACAAGCTGAACCACCTCTGCCTAGTTGTTTTGCTTTGAGCAAGAGGTTGAGAGCGCTAAATATCTCAAAACCTCAAAAATGACCCAGACGAATGTGGAATGAGATGTGGAATGAGCATGGCAATAGAGTGTTTGCGTCTCACTCATAATACATAATACACATAGAAGATTATATTACATATTATACATATAAGTCGTAGACAGTCATCACGGATAGATAGAGTGAGCAAGACAGAAGGCAGTACGATGAGGTCAGGGTGACGGCCAGCAGCCATGGGATAGTGGACAGGAGAAAAGGGTACGTTGGAGTTTGAGACTGAAAAAAAGAATGGAAACAGGACTGTTATTTACCCCATAGGGAAATTAGTTTACAGTGCGATAAAATGTCACGCATCTCATTCATAAAAGACGTTTGCGTAGAACATTATACGTTATAGATATAAGTACATAATATTACAATTTAATGAAATCCTTAACAATGTTATAGCTAGTATCCGCGGTGCAGTGAACTGGTCCCCCTTCCCAAGCTCTATAGATTTCCAGGACACGGGTAATAGATAACAGCGGTTTGTTTTCGTTTTTCCCAGAGAAATTCATACAGACAAAATAAATATATAAAAAGTATCGATCAAACTTTACACGGTTGGCAAAATCCTGAGATTCCTGCAAGGTCTGCCCGGGTTAGGATTAGGGGCAGAGTTAGTTAGGCGCAGGTTTAAAGAAGAGAAAGCACCCTTAAAACGTCTTTTGATACTTTGATACTTTACCAAGGGTACTTTCTCTGCTCGGGATCTCATCGTTGATGCGCAAGTTCTCAAATATAAACATCTGAGCAAAGTAATGATGTCAGACAATTTCTCACCATGCCAAGAAATCCAGTGACCAAACCTAGGATCTGTCTGTCCGTGTCCTTCATGGTGTACACAAAACCTTGGTATTCGGAGCTGTTTCCCTCAGATCCATTGCCTCCCCTGTCTCCAGATAGGATGAGTTCCTCCGTGGTGTTGTATGATGACAGATAGTAGGAACTGTTGGCCATGATTTTTGTGAAGTAGTCTAGTGAGAGTTCATGGAGAGGAATTTCCGAATTGGGCAATATCTTTAAAGTATAACCTAGGTCCTAACAGTCATTTGAATCTGTGTGAAAACATAACATGCACCACATGAACACCTGGGGCAGTATACACAATTCTAACTTCGCGTGCTGACGGTTACTACGGAAAACCCCCCAAATGCTGTTTTCCCGAAGTTACCACCAGTGCGCAAAGTTAAATAACATTATCCATTCGGCCGCTGAAGATATAAAAGTTCTTCTGAGAGGCTGATTTCTGACCAGCATTTCCTATCTACGTAAAGACTAGTCTTATATGGGGACAATCACCTCTTTTGTCCTGTAACTAAAATTTGCTTAACACTATAAGTCTAGATCTAGATCTAATTATGATTTGGTGACCATAACTGCAGGATGAACTAGAATGGCGTCAGTCGGAATTTTCCCGAAGGAGTCTCCATCTAATCATCTTAACCCTTGAGGCGCTGACCTGGATTTGATTACTCTAACTACTTTACGTTTTAATCCCTTTGAAAGGACCTAGATCTACATGTAAGAAACATTCACTTTTCCTTTTTACCCCTGCGTCTCATTTTCTATATAATGAACTATTGATACGAATAGCTGTTCGTATAGCTGTTGTCGTGTTGAGGCGCCGAAAAACCTTAATCCCAAGAAACCTGTTATGAACTCATGGTGGTTTACTGACTTCAGCACTGGAAAACATGATGAGGTAAAGGGGGTTAAGCCTACATTCTCTTTTAAAATGTACCTCTCAAACAAAAATGGTCTTCTTCTTATCCGTGTTTGGTTATTTTATCAAGTCTTCGTGAAAATAATGATAATTTAACATTCAGAAATGTCTATTTTGTCGAAGATAATAGTCTAATGACTCCACTAAATTCTCATGTGATTTCCTGCTTTAACTCTGATTTCATGACTCTTTTAATAAAAAATAAAATGATGATAATGACGGGTAGCAATGATAGTAAAGATGATAATAACGTTTCAAAGCCTAACAAAGAGCATGAGCTCAGCAGGTCGATTCCTCTGGTCTTCGTAAATTTTTCACGCTTTTATACGCACTTCGCAGTTTCCGACTTCGTCTACTACAAAAATGATAATAAGGGTGTGTTTTCAAGACCACACAGATGCCTCTTTCGCCACGTAATCGTTTGCGTGTCGGTCTTCAGCATGAGGAGAGACTTCAATTATATAGCAAGAGGCTATGGTCAAATGTGATTCACGAACGGGACATTCGCCAAAGAGGACCATTATCAATCATTAAACCTGTCCCATCGGAAACAATTTATAAAGCTTAGAAGGTTTTTATAGGTAATGAAAACAGAATGCCATCGATAATTGACCACAAAGCCACTGACTAACAGCGAAACGATTCACTTGGGTGCTCGTTACTTTAGCCATTCTGCAATATCTACAACAGTTTGTTCATTATTCATTTATTCCTTAATGTGCCTTGGAGGGATTACTTTTGTTCGCGNTCATTCGTGAGTTATTAGTTGTTAGTAGGGTTGGTGCGCACTGGTGCGTGTGAATATGTATGTGTGCGTTTGAATGTATATGTATATATATATATGTATATATGTGTGTGTGTGTGTGTGAGAGAGAGAGAGAGAGACAAAGAGAGAGAGAGAGAGACAGAGAGAGAGAGAGAGAGAGAGAGACAGACAGAGAGAGAAAGAGAAAGACAGAGAGGAAATATGTGTGCGTGTATGTGTGTAAGTGTGAGCGGGCTAGGCCACTCATAGAGTTTGAGGGTANTCCTTGATGTTGTGTAACTTTGCATTTTATGGCCACTATAATAACTTGTTTTCTTTTCTTTGTCTTTTCCAGCCCATGGTTGGTTGGGTTTTTTTTGGGGTTTTTCTGTTCTCTTTGGCCTTATGGCCTTTATTTTAGAATTATATCAATAAAGATGGTGTTGTTACTACTCGCCTGGTCCTGTCATCACTGACACTATATCATCTTACATGTCAGCAACTGGGAAAAAGTGAACCTTAACCACTCATGGCTCACATAAGTATGGGTGCGTATGTGTGTATTTGTGTGTATGTGTGTGCGTATGTGTGTGTATGTGTGTGTGTGTGTAAGTGTGTGTGTGTGTGTGTGTGTGTGTAGTGTGTAGTGTGTGTGTGTATGTATGTATGTGTGTGTGTGTGTGTGTGTGTGTGTGTGTGTGTGTGTGTAAGAGAGAGAGAGAGAGAGAGAGACAAAGAGAGAGAGAAAAAAAGAGACAGAGGGAGAAAGAAAGACAGAGACACAGAGGAAATATGTCTGCGTGTGTGCGTGTATGTGTGTAAGTATAGGTGCGTATATATGTATTTGTGTGTATGTGTGTGTGTGTGTGTGTGTGTGTGTGTGTGTGTGTGTGAGAGAGAGAGAGAGAGGGGAGAAAGAGAGACGGAGAAAGAAAGGAAGAAACAAAGAGGAAAAATGTGTGTGTGTGTGTGTGTGTGTGTGTGTGTGTGTGTGTGTGTGTGTGTGTGTAAGAGAGGGAGAGACAAAGAGAGAGAGAAAAAAAGAGACAGAGGGAGAAAGAAAGACAGAGACACAGAGGAAATATGTCTGCGTGTGTGCGTGTATGTGTGTAAGTACGGGTGCGTATATGTGTATTTGTGTGTATGTGTATGTGCACTTGTGTGTGTGTGTGTATGTGGGTGTGTGTGTGCGCGCGCGCGCGCGTGTGTGTGTGTGTGTGTGTGTGTGCGTGCCAGCACAGGAAACTACTGCTCACCTATAACCAAAGTTTCACTCACATATTTTTTTTTAACTGAATATGTCACAAACCAACATATCAAGAACGAGAATTACAGCTGGCCAGTTTCATCTATATTATTACACGTTCCTTCAAATTAGAACAGTATGCGTTGCCACTAGTAGGGATTTCCCCCACATGGACGAAATGTGCACCAGAATGAATACAAAGCTCTATCAAAGAGGAAGTAGTTACGCCTGTGAAATGCATCTGGACAGGTACGGAACCGCTGTGATCAAGGAAGCTCCAAGATTTTATCAAGTTTGTAAACAAACATAGTCCCTTCATGCAGTGACTAAGCTATGAAAATAAAAGGAATCATGGGTACAAATAGGAAAATAGGCCTGGTGTGACTGGGTGTGTCTTTAAGGATAATCTTTTTTTCAATATTGCATCCCTTTAATTGTTACAAAGTTAACAAATTCATGGTATATGCCCTTAAATTGTGAGAATGCATTTAAAACTTTAGAGGGAGTTTTGGATGGGTAGTTGCAAAGTTTACATCTTTTTGTTAATTCAGTAGGATAATAAAGGCTTATAAGGCTTTCATATGGGAGCAGCTGTAGTCTTCATTTAGTAATGAATGATCTGATCTTATCTTTAGTATTATGCTTGTCCCGATGGATGCTAGATAGGAAATCATCAATGTTATGTGACACCACTACACTTCCAGTTTAACAGAACGATCGTTTAGTCATCCAAACAACAGACAGAACTAACATCGTTAAATCGATATAGTAAACAAAACTGCAGTTTTAATGGACGTGACAAGAACATTTGATAATTTTGTTGACATAATAGGTAATCAATCCGCACTTAACAAATACTTCCCTCTCTGTATGGGTTATCACTGTGAAATAGTAATATTGATCCTTGGGTCTTTCGGATATGTTCACAAACGAGTTAAAAGTGGACTCCTAAAACTTGGCTTAAGTAACAGCAATGCAAAATTTACGTCAAAATACTGCAAGGTCAGTGTTGATATCGGTTCCTTTGAATTGTGGAATGAGTGAGCGAGAAGATACGACATGGAAATAAATAAATAATTTGAAATGCGTGTGTGTGTGCTTGTGCGAGTGTATGTGTGTGTGTGTGTGTGTGTGTGTGTGTGTGTGTGTGTGTTTGCGGGTGCGTGCCCGCGTAAATGAGCATGTACATGTATGTGTGCGTAAGGACGCGAACATGTGTGTGTGTATTCGCGCTCGCTTGAATGTTTTTTGTAAGCTTTGCTTTCATTTTTGAAAATACGTAAGGAAATACCTACGTTTGAACTTTTTTTTTCTAATTTATTATGATTATGGTTCATTTTTCATTAACATTTGAGTAATTCATCCACTTGATTTTGAATACGATTGTTCTTCATTTATCAATGACATTTCGTTGGTCTTCGCATAGAACCGGCCACGTTTATGGCGTATAATCAGCCTGGCCGGTCCTTTGCGAAGACCGACGATTTGAATAATAATCATTTAGTAATTAATTTTGAACTCGGTTATGCTATCTACGATTTTTGAGTCATTTACCCACTTTATTTTGAATATGGTTATGATTGATTTATCAACGACATTTTAGACAGTCATCTGCTTTATTTGAAAGTGGCTATGGTTAAGTTTTCAATGAACATTTGAGTCTTTCACTCACGAAATGCGCAGCGTTAAGCTCCCTATGGCCTGCTGATGGAGAAAAGTTGAGATCGTTAGAGCAGAATTCCCTGCTCACAAAGTTTAGCGTAAGCACTCCCTGGATACAGGACTTACAAACGTTACTAAGGATTTACCATCAAAATAGCCCTCTAGGGTACCATTATTTTAATACTAAATGTAAGGCCGATTAAATCAAGTAACCAGGGCAATCCGGACCAAATCCTTTAGAATTTTGCATAGTTCGCATCGTCGAGCAGGGTGACCTAATGGCTGCGGCAATGGACTTAAGATTTAAAGGTCGTGGGTTTGATTCCCGATCACGGTGGTGTTGTAAGTGTCTTGGGGAGGCCTTTCATTCACATTTTCTTTAGTCCACGCGGCTGTGAAATAGGTCTCTGACGACGGCAGTGAAAGATATTGTCAGGATGCTAGTTATCAGCGCCTTCAAATGGCAGCAGCACTGTATATTCCCTTAGGGAGCTGAGAAAGTCCTAGAGTGATCAGACCTGCTGGATTAATAAAGAAGTCGCCTGATCGGGCATTAGCCTGGATACGAGACTTATAACCCGAATTATTATTGTTATAGCTCAAGTTGTATATTTAATTCGATGGCTAATCATCATCTGACTCTTATTGCAAATGTCAGTGACTTTTCAACATCGGCAGCCTGTGAGCACCCCCATATAGGTTCATAACTGCTTCACTAACATACCTGGTTTTGAGAACCCCCATATAGGTTCATAACTTCTTCACTAACATACCTGGTTTTGAGAGCCCCCATATAGGATCATAACTTCTTCACTAACATACCTGGTTTTGAGAACCCCCATATAGGTTCATAACAGCTTCACTAACATACCTGGTTTTGAGAACCCCCATATAGGTTTATAAATTCTTCACTAACATACCTGGTTTTGAGAACTCCCATATAGGTTCATAACTTCTTCACTAACATACCTGGTTTTGAGAACCCCCATATAGGTTCATAACTTCTTCACTAACATACCTGGTTTTGAGAACATAATCGCTAGACTGACTTTATAGTTGGGCCAGTACGTGTTTAGCTCTCCTGATAACCGTTACAATGTCGTTTGGAAAGAGGGAGGAACTGGTAACTTGATACGAAAATATCCACTGATATTGTTGTTGTTGTTGTTGTTGTTGTTATTATTGTTGTTGTTTTTATTGTTGTTGTTTTGTTGTTGTTGTTGTTGTTGTTGTTGGTTTTGTTGTTGTTGTTGTTGTTGCTGTTGTTGTTGTTGCCGTTGTGCTTGTGGTTTCTATTGCTGTGCTATGTTTGTTATGGTTTTTTTTTCCACTGATACTTAATTCCGGCAGATCATTAAGGACACTCCACCACTCCACCACTGGAAGGATTGAAAGATGTGCTGATGACGACGGTGGTGGGTAGGTTTGAAAGGCAAGGAGTGGAACCGCGAGAGAAAGGGCAACAGGGACGTAGGAAGGAAAAAGAAGACCAAAAAAAAAGGGGGGGTGAGGGAGGGGGGATTGGGACATGCAACATGCGTGGCTCTCCAGTTTAATTTGTATTCGTCCTCGCTGTACCCTGCTGGCGATTGACGTTTCGGGACAGGTATAGGGTAAACGGTACAACCGGGCGTTACTGGAATAATTATTATTCGATTCCGTTGAATAATTCTGGTAGAATTGAGCCATCATTTATGACTCGATTTCTCTCCTTCTCAAAATCCGTTGTTTCATACTCCTGTGGTGTTGCTAATGAAAGAGAGTGCGAAAGACTGGGCAAGAAGGAAGGAAGCAGTGAAAGGAAAGACTTGTGCTATGCTTTACTTTCCCTCCCTCAGACGCATATTCCATTCCTTGCGTGACAGAAATGAGCAGATTTCTTTGTGAGACGAAATATCCGTCAAAGAGGATAAGTACTATGGTTCTACACCTAAGTACAGGACTTTTCTCCTAAATAGCCAAGGCAAATATCCAGATGGTCCGAGAACGGACGACGTCATAAAACTCGAGTAAGAATGACTATCAAAATTTCTTCTGGAATGAGTAATCGGAATCGCCAAGAGAACATTTGGAAGTAGTTTTCAAAGGACTACAAAACAAACAAAAAAAAAGCACCAAGCACCGAAGAAAGAAGCTGCCCACTGCACTTCAGCATCCAACGATAAGGCACTGCAGGGGCGTCGAAATCTGGATAGCATAAAAGAGGCACATAAACCTCCCAAATGTCTAAAACGCTCGTAAAGCCCAGGTCAGAGGAGCTGTTTGAACATTTAAGTGTTGCGAAATGTCGCTCAGAGCGAAAGATATGCAAACGCCTCTGCACACTAATACACTGATACTGATAGCTGCTATCTTTTTATAGTAGCTTTTTTTTTTTGTCCGTCTACGCTGTGGTGGCCGACTGAGACGCATTAATAACGGAGTGTACCGAGCGGCAGGCTTAGACCCACTGCAACTGTGGTGGTTTTGTTTTTTTTTTTGAAAGTTAGGGTGAACTGAAGTTTACGAAGGCAAGAAAGAAAGAAGGAAGGAAGGAAGGAAGGAAGGAAGGAAGGGAGGAAGAAAGAAAGAAAGAAAGAAAGAAAGAAAGAAAGAAAGAAAGAAAGAAAGAAAAAGAAAAACAGAGATTTTTGGATCGGTGGTTGGAAAGATGCGACTAGTACTGTCGCCAGTGGCCAGCCTTAGAACCACATGTTCCGCATAGTGCAAGATGGAGAAGACGACAAACATGAAGAAGCTGGTTTCTTCTGAGTTTACTTAGTGGAGGGTATAAGAATTTCATTCTTCCCGGAAGGAAGATTATTTTATGATGCCATACAGTGTTATACACCTCATTCACAATATGTACACATAGTATAGTATAGAACATTTACATCAATACACAATTACACATGGAATACATAGCAAAGTCATTGCTAGTCGCAGCCCTGCAGCGCCATTATCCCTTCAACTCTTAAGACAGATACCTTTTTTTACAGATGACTGGAGTTGAGGACAACTGCCCGACCCAGGGCCAAAACAATAAAACTTCAGATCAGATTGTGAAGATGAATGACACAGCCACCCTACCCCTAGCAACTGTGCTTAACCATTAATAGAGGCTGACGTCGCTGGAAAGAGAATCTTTCAGTACTACGACATTTTGCAAGACACTCTGATCATAGAATGTAGGATCAGTCCACCCTCAAACCTCGTTGTCCATTGCCTCAGAACATGGTTTAACCCAAACAGAGTCTAGTTCACTCTCAACTCACATTTTGTCTTGTCTTTTTTTTTTTGTTTGTTTGCTTGGATTTTCAAACTGTCAGAGCTTTACTGCGCACTGCCACTTTACAAGTACATTATGGGGTAGAATTTATCTATCAAACCAGCCTCAGACCTCGTTGCCCATAGTCTCAAAACATGGTTTAAGCTAAACAGGGCCTAGTCAGCTCTCAGTTCGCATCTTGTCTTGTCTATTTTTGTTTGTTTGGAGTTTCAAACTGTCAGAGCTTTACTGAGCACTGCCAATTTACCAATTCATTATTGGGTAGAACTGACCAGTCAGTCAAGCACAGAACTCGTTGTCCATTGTCTCAGAACATGGTTTAAGCCAAAAACTCACATTTGGAGTTTCAGATTGTCAGAGTTTTACTGCGCACTACCAATTTACCATTATTAGGTAGAACTGACCTATCAGTTTTGCCCTGACAGCAACCGCTCACCTTCTCATCTACGATGTCTACAGGACATGGGATCTTTAACGTGCGCGGCCTGCACATGGGATCTCCTTGGTCCTGATCCAAAAAGACTCATCCGCCAAATGACGTAACTACTTCAACCCTGAGACCCAAGCCTGTAATTAAGGGTATCCCATGAACCTGTAGCGTGTGAATTTGAATGTGAATGTCCGGTGGTTGTCTGGTCTGGTCATTGCCTTGCCCGCTTAACTGGCGTTTTAGACATCGATGATTGTAGGGAAATTGCTACTCTGTCTTCTTGCATGATTTCAACCACATTCCTGATCACCGTAAGGTCATGGGTGAGAAGAGCAGAGATGGAGAGAGAAAATGAGCAGAGAGAGAGAAAGAAAGCCAGGATTGAGAAGGAAGGAAAGAAAAGGCAAAATTTACTGACCCTCAGCTACTTCACTGGGTTGATGTGATATTCACTGCGGAGTGACCATTTCCATAACAATCAATCACGTCAGTTAGACAAGCACCGCTATATAACTCCACTTAGATGGGAAATATGAGGCGAGAACAGTAAGAAAGACATAAGAAGAGAAGGTAAAGACAAGTACAGAGATTAAAGATTATGCAGTGAGACTTCACATAACAAAGAAATTCTTATTGATTTCTTGCTACATCACTTATTTATTTCAATGGCCTGTCCACTGGTCTGGTTGTCTGTCCAGCTGTCTGTTTATAAAATGCCATGGGTAATATTGTTACATTGGAAATAAACTTGTGAAAACTGAAACTGAGGCAGCGTGGCCGTGCGGTTTGTGAGTCGTACTCAGAAACTGAAGACTTTCAAGTCNCCCCCTCTCCCACCCTCCTCCTAGCCACTTAAAAGAAAACTCTCCGCCCTCGGATTACCGCTCCCCCATTCGCTTGTGTGTCTTAGGAATAAATCATCACTGGCTGAATGCCCCACTCAGCAAACACAGGCTTGTCTTACTTGGTACCTTGCCCCAATCGGTACCCTTTGGTTACGCCACTGAACAAGACAGTGTTGTCAACTGTCAGTAATTTATAAAGCTAGTCAAGTTAAGGACGCTCTCTGCACTCTTGCTGAAAATGTGAAACGATATGGGAAAGAGAAGGGGTAAGGGGCGGCTGGGGAAGAGAGGTGAGGGAGGTCACTGTCTTAGACTTCAGTTAATTATTATTTAACGCGTCCTCAGGCTTTGTTGATTTAACGTCGCTTTTGTTAAGTGCAGGGTGTAAAAACCATGGGGTTCAATGACCTTGAGCGTAGAGGTTACAGGTCTGTAATTGTACTTTGACTTTTGTACTTTGACTTTTGGGTCTTACAAACTTAGGGGTTATATTTCATCTTCCCTTTTTCCTCTTTTGGTATGCCCTGCTTCCATTAATAAGG
>JAWQUT010000128.1:822995-834166 GCA_033807755.1 Ellobium chinense | reverse complement strand
GTGTGTGTGTGTGTGTGTGTGTGTGTGTGTGTGTGTGTGTGTGTGTGTGTGTGTGTGTGTGTGTGTGTGTGTGTGTGTGTGTGTGTGTGTGTGTTTATTACACTTCCCTTCAAAGAGTGTGCGTTGTCACCGGTAGGGATTTTCCCCTAAGTAGGGGAAAAACCACTTGTTGTAAGTTATAGGGAAAAATCGTAAAATGTAGGGTAAAGTGGGTAAAAGGCTTTTTTTTTTCTTTAAAAGTAAAAATCATAAAATTTCACTTCAAAGTAAAGAGCGTTGAATTTGAACTAGGGTTGGGCAGAACTGAAATCATATGAACGCAGTTCGTGAACTTGTTCAGTTCGCGTGAACTTGATCTGAGCTTAATAGCTATTTTGGACGAACTGAAACGCAGCTATCTTGGGTGTTTGATCTAAACTTCAAATTTCTACCTAAATTTAGGTTCACTTCCCATCTTCCTTGAAAAAAAAAAACAAAATCGGATGCCGATTCCATAAACCAAGGGAAACTAATCTGATCTGAGACCTATTCACTTTTTATGGAACTGACTAAACTTTATCTGGAGGTTTTTATTCCTCAGTGAACTGAATTTGATCTGGACTGACTTTTTCCGTGAACTTGCCCAACCCTGGTTTGAACTGCTCACACTTTGACCTTGATCTCAATACTGTAGATGTCATTTATTTGGACTTTTTCGTTATAAAGTTCACCCTCAACTAAGACCACCAAGATGCCTGGCTCATCAGTCTGTCTTCCTGATTTTTCTCTGAGCTGTAATGAAACCCCACCAAGTTCACACTTCGCTGTAAAACCCCTGTGGCGGTATACATAATCCTTACGTTGATTAACGCACTGCATTAACGCGTGGACCACTGCTATTGTTTTTGGGATTCCAGCGGTTACGACATTGTGCTAATTAATGCAAGGATTATGCATCCAGCCACTGATTGACCTTCAGTCTGGGCCAAGTCACACATGGCATATATTATCTCTAAATGGGAGGCATATTTTGAGAACCTTTGAACTATGGCAGGTCAAAACAGTTACAGGTTTTTTCTTCTTTTTATTTAAGTCCACTGGGTCACACAGAGCAGCTGTGGTTAAAGACTGTCGCCCCCAAAACATGTTACTGGCCTCGGAAGTCTGTAGGACCGGTTAAGAGATGCACGTAAAAATATGATCGGTCCGCACGGGAGACATGCCCGTTACACTGCGCCTTAGGGGCAGTGGCAGACCTATACATTTACCATATATAGGCATTACAATAGTTAGATCTAGCTATGCTTAAATACTGGTTTGCGTAGAGTATAAGCTTTGAGGATATTACAAGGAAAAAATGAAAGTTGCTTCTTGCTTCAACATACTGAATGGATAATAGTGTTGGTGATGTAAAAAGTTGAGAACGACCTTCACTTGCCTGGTGTCGGGCAGAATGCAACCAGTGTCATGTCCTCGGCATATCTTTGTTTGGTTTTCTTGACATTTGGAGCACTCCGAGGAGGTAAGAAGACCTGTCACATGAGGCCCCGAGTGAAAGAGAGTGAGAGACACAGAGAGCGAGAGAGAGAGAGAGAGAGAGAGAGAGAGAGAGAGAGAGAGATTGTGTGTGTATGTGTGTGTGTGTGTGTGTGTGTGTGTGTGTGTGTGTGTGTGTGTGTGTGTGTGTGTTTATGTGTGTGTATGCGTAAGAGAGAGAGTGTGTGAGGAAGAGAAAGAGAAAAAGAGAGAGAGAGAGAGAGAGAGAGAGAGAGAGAGAGAGAGAGAGAGAGAGAAAGGGGAGCCATGTTTTTGTCTGCAACTCTAATATCACACGTTAAAAGTCAACCAAGAGCATGACGTACCATTCTCAAAAAGTCCCTTCTAGCTTATTTGTTTGTCATTTTATTATTGTGGCATTACAGTTCCAAACCACTAATGCTGAATCATACATATTCATTTCACCCACTGGAGATTTATGTTAACCCTTTAAAAGTCAGCCAGCATAACTTGAAATGAATTAGTACTGCCAACCAACTGCAGACTCTGGTAAAAATAATTTGACTTATCAGTTTTATCCTGTTATTATTAATGTTTTGTCGAAAACTTAAGTTGCTTCTTTCTTTGAACGTTTCTAAACTACGTTTCTTTCCATCCCTGACGCCTAAATAAACCATAAGTCTCGGGTGATTTAATAGCAAACAAATATTCTAATTAAGTAGACTACCTTGACCTCTTATCCCAAGACTTAATGAAACAAACAACTTAAAATTTCTTGAAAGAAAAAAAACAAAAACAATTTAAATTTACCCTGTGATACATCCCATGCCCGCTGTTGAGAAAAAAACTGTTACTCGCCTCAAGTGACGATCAACAGAGCCCAGGCACGCCCTCTCATGTGAGATAGTGTGTTTATCAGCTCTCTCATTCTCATGTTAACCCCAAAAAGTGGCCTTGAGACAAGATTAGTCTCGATGGATGTTATCGCTATTATTCTGTCTTCTTGGCATCAGTCCTTGGCCCCCCAGACACATTGGTCTGACAATGTTTGGACTAGAAGAGGTGTGGCGGAGAGGAAAAAAACAGGAGGTGGGGTATGAAGAGAAGGGGATGACTTGGGTGAGAACCTTTAACTTCTGTGTAAAAATCTACCTGGCAACAACAGTTTTGGCCTCCCAGACCGTTTGATCTCGCACTTTTTTGGAACAGGGAGGGGGGAAGGGATGAAGTTAATTTACTTTACGACATATTGCCTGAGGAGACTCCCAAGAAACTTAAGAATTAACACTTTATGTTCTCCAAGAAGGTTAGAGGCGAGGGGAGGCAGGGTTAATTTTATTACCCCGTAGACTGCGTAAGATCACACTGGGCCCTCTGAATGGGGTTTGTAAACACACAGTATATAACTATGTCGAAAACAAAAAAGAAACCGAGTTACCACCATCATCGACTACCAAGGAGATCACACTCATGGGCCCTCTGAATGGGGTTAGTAAACACACATGTATATAACTATGTCGAAAACAAAAAAAAACCGAGTTACCATCATCATCGACTGCCAAAGAGCAGGGTCAATAGCAATCATTTCAGCAAGACTTTCTTCCACTGTTACAAAGTGACAGCTGATACTACCACCATGACTACCACCATCACTATCCACTCTTTCTATGACCACTTTCAGATGGACAGGAATGGCCAACAAGACTGTACAGACCTCAGCAGGTAGGTAAAACATGACATTAACAGTTGCAAACCATTATACATTTTGATGGGCTAAAGCCAACAACGCAAAAGCGACGAAAAATGCATATATCTAAACACTGAATTATTCACTAAACCAACAATCTGGAGATGTATTCAGATCATTTAATATACTTCATACCTCCTCGGTCCTGCCTCGCTAAAATACAGGAATGATAATGATAACAATAAGCCTTAACTGTATAATCGTGAATCCTCGACATGTTTGTATAGGCCTGCACACAATGGCCTAAACTTACGCAAGAAGGTTGAATATCTATATTGACAGGAATAAAACTCAAAGACACGACAAGTAAGCCATACATGGAGGTAGAAATCCAATTAGCCCCACTGTTGTCATTGACCAGTCTGAGTGTTGCCACTCTGGTAATATGATTTTCATCTATTGCGAGGGTGATTTTGCCTTACATTTCCCTATACATGATGCTGAAACAAATTTAGCGAAACAAAAGCATATAATTTACGCATTGAAAAGAAAACTAGGCTTATGCCGACTTTCCCCACATTTCACGATTTTTTCAGCAACTTATGAAAAGCGATTTTTTCCCCCCTACATAGGGTAAATAGGCTTGTCGTAAACTGGCTTTTTCGTTCCCACGAACACACCCTAACGAAGGCTGAAGTGAGCTAAAGGCGTGTTCGTTTGTATATATATGTGTGTGTGTGTGTGTATGTGTGTGTNGTGTGTGTGTGTGTGTGTGTGTGTGTGTGTGTGTGTGTGTGTGTGTGTGTGTGTGTGTGTGTGTGTGTGTGTGTGTGTGTTTCTCTGTCTGCTTCCTCAAGAGATCGGCCAGTTTTTTGGTAGGCTGGCCGTGACTCTTTGACTAGATAGATGAAAGACTAGCTGGCAGGATTGCCTACTTTTTTTCCCCAAAAGGAGCAGGGAGATTTTAGCTGTCAAATAAAACGGAGCTGACAACAGGCATTACGAAAATCCTTTGTAAAAGTTAAAAAAGAAATCTCATGCTTTATTTTTTTTATTTCATGCATTCCGCACTATGTAGCTTACTCCATCATTTCTCTCTCCACAGAATCAGTGCAACAGAGGGTGTTCATGCGACGAGCTGAAGGGAGATATGGTAATAGAGCTAATGTATATGTTTCATAGACAAGTAGTTTTTAAACTGACAACAGCCTGTGCTGGATAAGGAAAAGTGGAGCAAAATGAAAGGTTCTCTTTCATTGAATAGTTTGAAACATTTCTGCCTCTATTCGTGTCTCTATCTCTGTCTCTGTCTCTGTCCCTTTCCTTGTCTCTGTCCTTCTCTGTCTCTCTCTAAGTCTGTCTATCTGTCTATATATCAGTCTGTCTATCTCTCCTCTGTCTCTCTCTCTCTGTGTCTCTCTCTCTGTGTCTCTCTCTCTCTCTCTCTCTCTCTCTCTCTCTCTCTCTGTCTCGCTCTCTCTCTCTCTCTTCTCTCTCTTTCTTTCTCGCTCTTATCCTTACCCGTCTACTTGATACATCTTAAATAATCATAAATGTGAGCGAACTGTTTTGAACGTGGTGGTGATGAAATTGTGAATTACAGGTTTTAGCATGGTATATGATTCCTACTGTTAAATGTTGAAAGCTGAAGAAAGCAAGAATGTTTAATCATCAAGGTGACCCATTTTACAGGATTAAAAACAAGCCACCTCCTGGCCGGAAAGGCAATTCATTAAGAAAACATTATTATCATTTCAGCATTCCATCATGATACAGTGTAACCTCTTTAGCATAATAAGCCCCATGAACAGGCTGAGGCTATCAGCTCCTCAGAGGAGAGTACGTTGGGACATATCAGATGGAAAAATGTTTTTCAAATCTGGAACGGATCAGCCAGATTTTTTTTTTGAAAGAAAATTAACTACATTGCAATCTAAGTTCTGGACATCTGTATAGGAACGTCCTGTACATTCCAGACAGTTCCTTATTTGACCTCTGGCATGCATTCGGCCGCGTTCAGGAAAGAGTTAAGTCTTTTAGTATATTCACGGGAGGTTAGAAACAAGTAAGGAATTACATTTTTCCATTTCTGTAATACTATTTGATATCTTTGACGTTTGCATCAAAGTGTTATCTCCCCTCACCTACTCGTCGGAAAAGGTCTTTGGCACCTATTGTTTTTTTTTTTCTTGTTTTGGCCCTATTAACATTTTGTGTATTTCTACATAATACCACTGTGATTTCGGAAAATTTCTTCCATGGAGGTTAATTTGCTCGATCTTTTAACGGGAAGAAAAAAAAAGAGGAGGGGGGGGGGGNGGGGGGGGGGAGGAGAAGGGTCAACGCCCAAATTTTTCCCATTTTAATGTCTTTCTCAAAAGGTCACCTCGAATTCTAATCTGGTCCCCAGTTTTTCATTTGGCCGGTTTTGACCGCGTGCTAATACATAGGCCTACACACTTATCTAGAAGGCTCAAGTTGTACCTAAAACTTTAAAATTGGATGCTGTATTTACATCACAGGTCGTTTAACATATTTCTACACCCTGACGCTAACTGGCAGAGCCCCAACAAGTGGGATTTTATAGTATATTAGCGGATTAATTGGGTTGTACACAGTGAGTGATTTGCCCCTCTAATAGGGTCAAAAACCGAAATCGGAGATATTCAACGGACACCATCGGGGATAACTCCTCGCAGCATTCAACCTATATTAATATGTTGCTATCCTTCACTGTGCATATTTGTTTTAAATACAAAATATAAAACAAATAACACAGCGGGAGTTCAATCACAGATGTTACTGGTACATATTGGTATACTATGGGACGATTGAGAGGTCAATCTGTTCCAGGGCCCACGAGGAGCCAAGGGAGAACCAGGTGACTTGGGCCCTACTGGAGCCCCTGGTCTAGAGGGCATACCGGGACAGACGGGACATCGAGGCTATCAGGGGGTCCCTGGACAGCCGGGAGCAAAAGGAGGTCAGGTATGATGATATAATTTGTCTCGCTGTCCTTAAAAGTCTCGTAATGTATGTGTAGGCTATTTGGTCAGTTGTTAAAGTTCAAGGCTTTGAACATTGGACTCAATGGACAGTCTTTCTTATTGGCATGTAATGTGATACTCCATATAACTGAGGTTTGGAGGGAAACTGAGATCGTATAGAACGATTTTAACAACATGAAAGAAGCTTAATTCCTCCTAAAAGTGCTACGTTCTTAAGTTTTAGAGCCTGTACTTGAAATATCACACAATCATCAGAGCCGATCTAAATTTCTGAACAAAGTGATACCAAAGCTGGCATTATAATAGAATTTTTGGAAAACATATCCTTTTAGGCAGTATGGCTGGATGGAGGATGCGAGAACTTTGACTGCTAATTCAAATCAGTGTGGTGAGATTGCATGCTCCCTTTGCAGACAATGAAAATAAATAAATACGACTTTATTTACCCCGTAGGGAAATTGTTTTACAATGTCATACAGTGTTACACATCTCATTCATAATACAAACACATATAACAATACAATCATACATGTAAATACATAATATTACAAATGAAATGCATAACAAAGTCATTGCTGGTCGCCAGCGGTGCAGCGCCCTGGTTCCCCCGGCTCTACAGCCAGGTACTCATTTACACCTGAGTCGAGTGAGGAAATGGAAGCGAATGTCTTTCCCAAGGACACCACAACGTAAACCGCCCAGCTCGCGAGCCAAACGCATAAACCTTGGACTTGAAAGTCTTCAGTTTCTGAGTACGACTCACAAACCGCACGACCACGCTGCCTCCCACAGATGAAAAATGGCATGGCAATAAAGGATTGCAAGCTCCCTGCTTTTATACTGACGTTCCCCGACTTAAAGGGACAGGCGTAGTTATTTGCTTCACAGCCTAAAATGTCCACATCATTTTTTCCATAAAATTTTAAACCACTTATATATATATTCGCCCGGCAGTTTCTAAGAAAACACCACAGAAATGTCGGCATTTTCACCTACTCGCGGGGCCATTACTTGTGCTGTGTGACGTCAATAAGCGAGATAGGCTAGTAGACGATTGGTCCTAACAGTTTGCTCATATATCTGCTCAAGTGATCTACTAGCTTTTCTCGCTTTATGACGTGGTGCAATTTGAGTAATGGCAACCTACAGACGTTCCAGGGGCGTTTTCTCAGAAATGGTCAGGTGGAAAGAAAATGAATGCGCTTTAAAGTCTGAAAGAAAATAATTTGGGTTTTTCAGGTTGCGAGGCAAATATCTATTCCTGTTGTTTTTGAAGCTAAAGATCCCAGTGATATACTTTCCACGTGATGTTTGCCTTTTTCAAATAAAAACAGAAAATAAATGAGACTCAGAAAAGATGGAGAAACACAGAACGAAAACGGATCGGTTCATGGGATTAGGAGAAAAGGGCCGGCNGGGGGGAAGTTGGGTTCAGGAGGGGGAAGGGGGATAGGGAAGGTCTCACCTAATCCTGCCAGGTGGTTTCCCTGGTCAGAGAACATGCCAATCTTCTTGTAGCAGTCAAGTGTCACAGGTGACCCCTATTAGTCACGCGAGCTTCTTGTAAAACTTTATGAACAGCAAACCTGCCAGCCACCACACCATTATTATGACCTTCGACCTGTCTTAATGCGAACGAAGCGTTTTCTTGGCCTAACATGGGGAGGAAACCTGATCACAAAATTTTAGCTCATGAAGTTGCCCCGTGTTGTTCAGAAACTGGTTTGTATGTCTGTGCATGTGGTTTGCCTGCCTGCCTTTCCTCTGCCAACTTGACTAACTGCCTGTCTGCTATCTGTCTGTTGCTTGTTTATATCTCTTCCGCTGTCCTAATCTCTTCTATTTTTTATACCTGCATGCTCTCCGTGCCTACCTATCTGACCATGTCTCTCCGTCATTGAATCTCTCTCTCGCTCTGTCTGTCTTTTTTTCTGTCTGTCTCTGTCTGTCTGGCTGTCTCGTTATCTTTTCTTTCTCTCTCTCTCTCTCTCTCTCTCTCTCTCTCTCTCTCTCTCTCGCTCGCTCTCTCTCTCTTTCGCTCTTCATGTGTTTGCCTGATTAGTTTTAATGTTCCATTACAGGGCACACCTGGTTTGGCCGGACCTCCAGGACCTCAAGGCAAACCGGTATAAAAATATATACTTTAATGTCGATGACGACATGATGATGATGATGGTGGTAATGATGATGATGATGATGATGATGATGGCGATGATTATTCCCATTTGTTAGATCCCTGCTTGAAGAAAAAAAAAACCCAAATGCGCNATTATGACCTTCGACCTGTCTTAATGCGAACGAAGCGTTTTCTTGGCCTAACATGGGGAGGAAACCTGATCACAAAATTTTAGCTCATGAAGTTGCCCCGTGTTGTTCAGAAACTGGTTTGTATGTCTGTGCATGTGGTTTGCCTGCCTGCCTTTCCTCTGCCAACTTGACTAACTGCCTGTCTGCTATCTGTCTGTTGCTTGTTTATATCTCTTCCGCTGTCCTAATCTCTTCTATTTTTTATACCTGCGTGCTCTCCGTGCCTACTTTTCTGACCATGTCTCTCCGTCATTGAATCTCTCTCTCGCTCTGTCTGTCTTTTTTTCTGTCTGTCTCTGTCTGTCTGGCTGTCTCGTTATCTTTTCTCTCTCTCTCTCTCTCTCTCTCTCTCTCTCTCTCTCTCTCTCTCTCGCTCGCTCCCTCTCTCTTTCGCTCTTCATGTGTTTGCCTGATTAGTTTTAATGTTCCATTACAGGGCACACCTGGTTTGGCCGGACCTCCAGGACCTCAAGGCAAACCGGTATAAAAATATATACTTTAATGTCGATGACGACATGATGATGATGATGGTGGTAATGATGATGATGATGATGATGATGATGGCGATGATTATTCCCATTTGTTAGATCCCTGCTTGAAGAAAAAAAAAAGCCAAATGCGCCAAAGTTTGAAAAATATTGTCCACCGTTCTCAGCAGTGCCTATATTTTGCTAAGGCATAGTGATACCAGATGAGTACTGTTAGGGATGATGGCAGCGATGGTGATGGTCATGGTGATGGTGATGGAATGATGTAGTTATTGTGGTGGCGAAGAAGTTTTGGGGAGGGGGGAGGTGGTGGTGATGTACAAGATGCATAATGAGGAAAAGACGAAAAGGGTGATTTTCCAATAGTGAAAAACAGACAAAGAAAAAAGGCGTAGGAGCAAGGGCAGGAGGAGAGTAGGATAAGGGAAGGTGGGAGGAGGAGTAGAGGGGCAAGGGGGGGGGGATGAGAAAGGGAAGGAAGGAAGGAAGGAAAGGAAAGGAGGAAGGAAGGGTGAAAGAAGTGGGAGAAGTAGAGTGTGGAAGGAACAAAGGAAGTGGAAGAACATATACACGGGAGAGGAGAGGGGAACAGGTGGGTGAGAGAGGGGTCAAAGATGAAAGAGGCAAATGGGGTTTCTAAATCTGGAACATAATAGAGAGACTGCGTTTTCACTATAGTAAGTTTTACCGATTGCATTAACCCCAGTGCCCATGCTCACTGAGCATATTGCGGTTTTCTTGTCTAAATCTCCATTCCCCACTCAATCTCGTGGCGCATACATTCGCTGGAGCCAAATTACCACAGTGGAAACGTAATCTCTCCAGTATGTCCTTGACCCAGCTTCCGGCTCTTCATCATTCTTAAAGTCCTTGTGTACAAGAAGGAATTGTGTGAGTCAGGCTGCAACTTCACGTTCCCATTACTTGTATCTTATCAGAGCGATAGCTTTATCTCACACATGGCACTGTCCGAGTATTGTGAAGATGCATAGATAGGACTGTGAGTAGGACTGAGCCTTGGGCAGTACCATAGTGAGTACTCTAGATATTAGTCTTCAGCGCGATTACTCACTATCGGGAAGCTGAATTAGTCGATACTGTCGATACTGCCTTTTAATTTCGTTTCACTTAATTTCCTTGGCTTAGTTTCATTTTGGAAATAAAATTGATGAAGATTTTAATTCATAAATGAGTATTGATAATGTTTTTTTTAGTCTCCAATAGGACTACCAAATTAGGGGTCCTTAAATAAAATCGGAACTAAAGATAACATGGTTTACATTAGTGGGAGTTCTTATAATCTTAACCTTTGACTTTTGTAGCTCTTTCTATTGGGAATATTGTGACGTCAAAATACTGATATCGACTGTCAGTGATACCAAAGTCTTGAGTATTCAAGTTAGTACTGCTGCCCAGACTAGGAGTTGTCTACCCTTATCGAAACCACAGTTGGTTTTATTTAATCGCAGTCCTGTTAATCAAACTTCTGGCTTTAATTGAGATATTATTATTTCTTCAGAGGCTTCATGCTTTTAATTAAATTTGTCAAATTTTTGCTGTGAAGAGTGTGTTTGCTTTTTTTTTTTTGTACTGCCTCTGAATCCATAATCTCTTCGGTCATCCAGCCCCGTATTATTTGTTAGATCATTTTGTGTCTCAGATTTTAAGCTTAACAAAACCAAAGCATAGCCACGAAAATCTTGAGCTAGGTTGATATTTATTAATGTACAGTATCTTCCTTTCCTTAGTGGTAGAGACTCAGAGGGATTACTCTACCATTTTCTGACAAAGATGATGCTAATTAAAAGATTATTCCGACAAAAATAAAGTGAAAAAAAAGCTTTGTTTTTCATCCTATAGGAATTCGCCGCCTGAGATCCATCTGTAGGTATGAAGATGCCAATGTATTTTTCACTGTTGGCTATATTAGGTTTTACACCTCTCATTAACCTATACTGGGGTGCCTTTTCAAACTACTTTCCAAATACAGGATATTGTTTAGCTCTTCCTCCAAATTTTGACACAAAGAAAAATGCACCTGAACCAGTTAGATTTTGAGAACTTAGGCAGTGAAGCAGACACCCTAATATTTTAGGCCTTTTCACTCAGTAAACAGGGTAACCTTACCCACCTAGCAACAATCACAAATTTTATACTTGAGTGACTAAACCTCACCTATTCTGAGTCTACACATATATTTGCACC
>JAWQUT010000128.1:776350-806597 GCA_033807755.1 Ellobium chinense | reverse complement strand
TATATATATATGTGAAAGATATTGCTATGGTACAATGTAATTATGTATGCAGAATGACTGAATAATGTTAAAGAATTGACAGAAAGAAGAGAAAGATGGGGATTCAGAGAGAGAGAGAGACAGAGAGAGAGAGAGAGAGAGAGAGAGAGAGAGAGAGAGAGAGAGAGAGAGAAAGAATGAGAGAAATGGAAATGAAGGCAGAAAAGAAAGTGAATTAAAAAAGGGAGGACATGAAAAATAGAGAGACAGAGTGGGAGGGAAAAAGGGACAATGAGAAAGAACAAAGGTACTTAGTTCACCAGTCGCAACGCTGAAACAATATTTTGCAGCGTTTCTGTGTGTGTGTGTGTGTGTGTGTGTGTGTGTGTGTGTGTGTGCGTGCGTGCGTGCGTGCGTGCGTGCGTGCGTGCTTGTATGCGCGTGCTCCCTTTGCATAAATTGTTATTTATGTTTTGCCTTTGTACGCCTTGAGAGTTAGTATCTATATATATATTATTAAGACAATGTGCACATGCAATGGAAGCAAACATAATTAATGAACAGGACGCCGTTTTTAAACACCCAGAAAATTTTATTTACTGAAACCATTTGAATTATAAATTGATATAACACTGAACACATTGCCACTTCTGAATCAGTTACAGTTTTCGATGTAATATGCCTTAAGTTTTAGGCAGTGTAGTGATAAGAAAGGCATATTTACTCTAAATACTATTACAGCTTCGGAAATAACAACGTCATGAGAAAGAAATTTTCTGTTTGATAATGATTATGACATCAATCTAAAATAAACACTAGACTACATATCTTGTAAACAAGTTTGCAACCAATAACAGATTATACCAACATAATTATATACATCAAAGTTAAATACAGTATCGTTATAGGAGTCATTAGACAGACAGACAGGCAGACAGAGAGACCGACAGGCAGATAGGCAGACAGACAGATAATGGCTTTCACAAACAGACAGACAGACAGACAGACAGACAGACAGACAGACAATCAGACAGACAGACAGATAGCAAAGGAACGTGAAGGGAACTTGATATACTGTACAATAATCGGTCATATTCTTTCGATTTACATTTACCTAAAGCCAATTTACTCTACTGTAGGGTAAAATCTCTACGAGTGGCAACACTGGTTTATATTGGCTCCTCCAAGTACCATACCTCTAACCATGTTTCTGATACTGTTATCAAAATTGTAATACTGCTGATCAATTTTACAGTAATTTGTTCTGTTTTTCTATTTTGTACATTTTTTTTTCATCAAATGTGAACAGTTGTGATGGTATAAAGGACGTATTTGAAAGAGTTATAGAAGAATGTGTTCGAAAATGAACATAATGGAGTATTTTTCATTCATTCTGTCTATCTGTTTGTTTGCTTGTCTGCCTGTCTGTCTGCAATATCTCTCTCTCTCTCTCTCTCTCTCTCTCTCTCTCTCTCTCTCTCTCTCTCTCTCTCTCTCTCTCTCTCTCTCTCTCTCTCTCTCTCTCTCTTGCAGTGTCAAATTATGTGTGTGACTGGATATGTACACCGGTGAGTCTTTACTATTAAGTGTGAAAGTGATGAAAGAGGTACTTGTGACACACAGTAAAATCCATATTTATTGAAAGTCATAATAAAATACTTGTAATTAAATCTATACCAAAAAAAAATAATCAGGGACTCTCTCTATTTTGACTTGGTTTATATTACGGGTCAAGAGCAGGGTTAGCGTTGGATTAGAAAAGAAAAATCACCCTCTTGAAAGTGCCTAGACATTATCATTATCTAAGACGTCTCTCGTGGGCGTTTTCTCTTCCTAACTCTGACCTTTTCTCTAATCAAGTACAAAATGGGAGAATCCCTGAATGTTGCCTCCCCCACTTGCCCTCATCCTGCCCCCCCCCCCCCCCCCCCNCTGCCCCCCCCCCCACCTCAAATAAAAAATTGTTATCGCAACATCGGCAATCAGAGTTTAGACAATACTGACAAATAAATAAATGTACAATAGCAACATTATGACATGAAAATGTTGGATCTTTCAGGCTTCAAAACACCTGCAGCACATATGATGATGGTTTTGAGTAGGGAAGGTGGGAGGCTGTGCTCTCCCAGAAATGATCTGGTGTTCCCAGTGGGTCCTTCTCCTCCCAATCATTCAACCATCTACTAACTTCTGATTGAGTGCCCCTTCCCATCCACTCTTCCACCCCAAAGAAAACAAGAAGAGAAAACAAATTCCCAAACACTGTGTCCCCATTTCTTACGGAAAGCCCTTTGCTATGATATTGTTCACTGCTTCCTTTGGACCCTCGTCGTGCGACCCACCTCCTCTGTATATGACATGATCTCTGTTCTGGAATTGCCATAGAAAATTATTATATACACTGACCTCACTTGCCCAAACCTACTTCTCCTGCTCCCCCCATTCCCGGAAGGCTATAGCACTGGTAGTTATGCTTCTGGCAGTTGGGGGTTTTTTTGTGTTGTTTTTTTCAAGAATGTAAATTATTTAAATTTACGAACATATTACGACAATAATAATAGTTTTATTAGGAAAACTATGTCCTTCACATCAGGAATGCTATCGGGGAGGGTCACCTGCGTCATGCCTAATAATAACCAGAGCAAACCATTGCAAGATTTGTTCGATCATATGAGTACATATATCTAATGTTGATGGTGGTGGTAATGATGAAGAATGATGGTGATGTTAATGCAATGATTGCGGGGGAAGGGATGGGATGCTTACGGTGTGCTTTTTATTCGTGAATAGGCATCTCTTTTACTGGATCTACTAAAAGTGATGAGTAATATACATGCATTTGGTAGTAATGTACTTGGCTTTATTTAAGAGACTTTATGAGACTCACTGACTACTTGCATTAGAACTGTCGCTGTATGACGTTGCGCAGCAAGTGCAATGGCAGGGTACAGAGGGTGAAAATTCCGACGTTCCAGCGGGTTTGCTTTTTTTTCTTTTCCGAAATGGTCAGGCGGCAATAGATGTAGGCGGTTTAAAATGTTTGAAAAAATAAAATCATGTATATATTATAAGTTAATATAAGCTGTGAAGCGAGAAACTACCCCTGTCACTTTAATACCATTTTTCTCCCAAATAAAAAGCAACCAAGTTCGATGGCGTCCCAATAGAATGGTAGGTTCATGAGGTAAAGCACAGCTGCATGCATCGCACCTTTGCCATCTACAAAGTACAGAAAATATCCCACGAAGATCAGAAGCATCAATTTCTTTAGCCCAGCATCCTCAGTATTTTTCCCATGTACCACAGTTGTCGTCTAGGCTATTCCCAATAAACTGCGCGGGAATTAATTTTAGCGGGTGAAGCTTAACCCTGAAATTCTAAAATTAGATCATTGAGGGGAAAAGATATTTCTACCAAAGTTCAATATCTTTTCGCGGTAAATAAGGTGGATAGTCAAGAGCAGTATGGCTTCTCTTCAATTCATGTCTCACCTTTATACGGGTGTGAAGTTCAGCTCTGAGTTTACTTCTCCAGGATATGTAACTCCCGATACAATACATTGGCCCGTCCATACCGTAGCCAGATTACATGGCAAACTGAAAGGATAACAACGATTAAGAACATGAAAAATCCCATCACCGCGAACGTCAGACCCGGGAAGGAGTGGAGGGATTGTCGGTAAATGGAGACCATCAGTATTCCACACAGATCTCCCTTCAGATTTTCCTTGTCTAATTTATAGATGGTCTGATATTATCAATGCCAACAATTTTCAGATCAGTGAAGAAACGTGTCTCCAGTTACACATTCCCCTCACTGAAAGTCTTACTCCACAGCCCTGTTATGACCACTGAAATCTATTCACTAAAACCAGAGCGCGATCAGCCACAGAGTAACACTGGTTAAATTCGCTCACGTGACTAATGTCTTCATGATCGTTGTTTCTAAGTGAAAAACTTTAGCCTTTAGTTCACTGTTGCGGCGTAGTTTAAAGAAGACATTCTCCCAGAATGTCAGGTTCATGATGTAAAGCGAAATTACATTCATTGTACCTGTATGGGTTACATAGCAAAGAAAATATCTAGCAAAGATCAAGAGTACCATCGTCTTTAGTTTAGCATCCTCTCGGGAAAGCAAAGGGTACAACAGGTCTTATACAACCCTTTTGAATGACCAGTTTGTTGTCTCGTGAAGTCAGACTTGCGATTTGGGAGAAGGCACATCACTAACATAGTGATGAAAATTAACGCTGTTGACAAATTCGCAGCCACAAGAAAACCTGTGCTTTGCAAGAGATAGCCAACAAGGACACTCATCGCTGCTCCCGCGACACCCCTTACGCTTTCTAACACTGCTAACCCTAAAGTCTTGTTCCGGTCATGTGTTGTGATGTCACTTGTATAAAGAAGGCAGCCAACGTAAGTTGCACACATACCCCCACTTAAACCTTAAACCACCGAACTAAGGACGAGCCATGACAAACCGAGCGTGACATGGTAGATCACCAGAGACATGGTCAAAGATCTAACAAACATTCCCATGATAGGAATCAGAAGCATTCTCCGTGATAAAACGTTGGAAAGCGCCCCTAAAAATGGGATCGAGAAAACAGCTAAACATATGAGATCGAGTCTAGTAACAATACAGTTCCAGCTGTCCTGTCCTGGATTTGTAGTACTTTCATCTCAATATTAGAATCGTTGAAGGAGCTGTCAGGATATACGCAAGGATGGCTTGTGGTATCTACATAATTGGTACTATTCCCGTGGACAGACTTGGCAAAAGCATTAAAATAAACTGGTTTAGCAGTGGAATCCATATCTGGCATTGAAAGGTCACCATGATTATTGTGATATTGATCAATAAGAATGGACACACTACTGTGAAGCGCTCCTGGGGCTGCTCATCTTCACAACATTCCATGACATTATGTAGAGTCGTTGAGTCTCGCTTACCATTCCTCAGTGATAAAGTGGACAAGAGCTTCGTTGATAGTAATTTTTTGCGAGGATCGTCCTCATGTTTCATCTCCATCTTGCTACCAAATTGTTTCATCCTTTTAACTACTGGCTTCGGAACTCTGCTGCTCTGTGCAATGTGAAGCTGATGTCCCACTCATCAATCTGTGATTGATAAACTAACTCTGAGAATGATGGCACATGCTGCAGTTAAAGCCGACGTCGCTGGAAGCTTGTGATCGTGTCTTCTTATTAGTGGGTGCTTATAATTTAATCATGAGATTGCAAAATTGAAATTATGGAAGATGGTAACCACCAACTAGTCTTAAGATAACACTGAACGACTATAATATTATCCCTGGTGATGAGGTGATAGAATTCATTCTACCATCCGCTCGCTTCCTTTGAGTGCGGCAATAGAGTACATATACGCATCTCCTAATGGATCTCTAAGCACGGCGGTAGAATTTTGCACCCCAGCGTCACCTGACCGGCCGGCAGACAGCACATGCAACGGTCATTATCAGCATCAATGGCCACACAGCAGCGGGAGACTGGACCCGAGAAGTCTAGCGCTACGAGTGTTATAGTAATATGCACCTGCTTCGGCTGCTCCTTAATTACGACATGTGCAAAGGAATACCAATTTAATTAAACTGACTCGTCTGTCCAATATGTTGTTCCCCTTTAACCCTTTCAATCAAAGTTACGCTAAAATAGGATACTACTGCCTGGTTCTCTCGCGATTTACTGCCACTGGGGCAGAGCATCCTGTACTCAGAGGTATAATGAACATGTTATGAAGATGTGCTCCTCATTAAGTGGAGCTGTAAATTGTGAAGATCTCAATTTGAACAAAAAAGACGCACTCAGCGAGTCGAGAACATTATTACGCTCTACATATTAAATATTCATATTATAGCTCAAGGCGTATCTATTTATTGCACCACTGAGCGAATGATAGGGATTTTAAATTTCAAACGTGTTAGGCAAATGTAAGAGGGTAGTGCAAACCAAGTAGTAATCGTCAGGCTTGTGCAGGATCGGGATCCGGATCGGACAATTCCGGAGTTAATTCCGGTATTGCCGGAAAGGAACTGGATTCAATTCAATTTTTTTTTTTACTGCGGACTTGGAATTAGAATCGAATCCAAAACTTCGTTCGGAACGAAAGTAGGATCTAAATCAGTTCTCAAATCTTATCGATCTGCCTTGCGATTCTGGTAGCACGATCTTGATGGTCATGGAACATGCCATTCGGGACGACCCACGTGAACCGATCAACTGAGTTCGCACTTAGCTTGACCTCACTCGCTGCATAGATCTACATACTTTCGAGCCTGATCGAGTAAGATTTTGCTGGCCAGTGAAGCAATGAATTGATGGTGTCAATTTTGGAATTTGGACTTGAATTCCACTTCTGGTGGAATTTGCACAAGCCTGTAGTGAAGGAAGAAAAAGACTCGGGAGAAAGGTTGAAGAGGCCACACTTTTTCATTGCACGAATTCCGAGAGTAAAATTAGCCACATAAGATTCGATGGTGTTCTTATAATATTCAGAAATGTTCTTACACTCTTCATAATTTCGGAGGGGTGTACAGCAAAACAGCGAATGTCTTCTTTAAACTACACTGCAACAGTGATTCTTTAAACTACGCCGCAACAGTGAACTAAAGGCTAAAGTTTTTCACTTAGAAACAACGATCATGAAGACATTAGTCACGTGAGCGAATTTAACCAGTGTTACTCTGTGGCTGATCGCGCTCTGGTTTTAGTTAATAGATTTCAGTGGTCATAATAGGGATGTGGAGTAAGATTTTGAGTGAGGAGAATGTGTAATTGGAGACACGTTTATTCACTGATCTGAAAATTGTTGGCATTGATAATATCAGACCATCTATAAATTAGACAAGAAAAATCTGAAGAAGTCCTAATTAATTGAAACAAGAATTTATTTTAGACGAGGGATCCATGACTGGTCTTGCTTCCTCTTGCATTGTTTAAAAGGCTCTGGAACCATTGTTGCTTCCAGCTTATTATATTTCTGTTGCTACTGACGTCTGGGTATTTAAAGAAGTACTTGTACCGGTTTTTTTTAATATATTATGCAGACATCATTGTGACCTTGCTTAATCGTACTATAAATGTGAGTGAGTTTTCGAGAAGCTGTTTGGAAATTGGAAAAGGCACGACTATAAATGTTAGGTATGAAGAATGCTCATATCAAACATAAAATATTTATCTTTTTTTTTTGTGTGTGATTTCAAAATCACCCATGTGAAAAGTTTGCTGTTGCAGGATTTCCAGGGGAAATCTATTTCCGTGTAACGGAATAAGGAAGGGAGTCATATACAAATGTAAGCACAATGAATATCGGAAGACTAGTGCCCTTTTTGTTGAGGTCCTTGAGGAGGTAGTAAAACAGTCTTCTACTAAAGATGTTCACCCCGGTCTAATTTAGAATCCTGTCATTGTCCTAGAAAACACCATGTCATAAAACTAAATACACGTTACTCAGTTCTCAAAGCCATGTTGCAGAAAACGACAAGTAGTCAGAAATGGCTAGAACCTAGAACCTCAGTGGTGCGCTAATTTTTGAAACCACTGCTCAACTGACCACAAAGGAACCAAATGCTCTATCTACTATAGAAAACTGAGGGTTCTCTACTATCATAGTCAGCAATCGACAGCGAAGCATTCAGCCAAACATTAATTTTAGCTGGTCAGTGTCAATGCTCGGCTTTGGTTGGTCAACAGTTTCTTTCTGCACATAAGCAAGATAACGTCTGCAATTGCTCATGTCCGCCATCATGGGTAATGATCCCTTTCCCTATCTCCCAAAGACCTCAAATGACACACAAAAACTGTAGTCCCACCACACAATGGAATGGCCTATTGTTACATGCGTACATGGAAATCCATGTCCCATTTTTAAGAACAAGCAATAATGCCAAGCTTGCTTTAATGATTGGAGAGGTCGACCTGTCATGAGGGCGGGGACATGGAAAAATAAAAGAACAAGGATACTTTGACTGGGCAGTCAGACTAACCCGTGGAGAGTATTTTGGCAGGACAGACAGACGACAAAGTTTTTGTATATGCAGCAGTGTGCTTCTAACCCATTAAAGAATTTAGAAAAAAAGAAATTATTTATAGACTGCTGTACGTGATGGTTGAGACTTTCTCTTAGACTTCGAGACTGCGTGATAATCCAGTGAGCTAGAGGGCAGATCGTCGGTATGAGTCAGGTGTCATAGATAAAACTAGGATGAAACACATGGAAGTCGAATAGAGAAGAAAACATGGACAAAAATATTTGTCTCAGGTAAAAATCCAATCCACCCAGAATACTCCATAAGCCGTTTTCTGGCCGTTCAGTCAGAAGATAAAAATATGATTCGTCTGCGCCCTTATCAAATTTTGTCACTCTCCGTCCACAATAACAGTGAAGTAATGGATAGTTAGGCCTACAATATCGCTACGGAGTAGACAGGGTAGAGGAATATCAATCTCGTACCGCTCCACTTCACTTTCCGTAATTCCCACATACAATTATGAGTTTGATCCCTATGTTCTCCTCTACGTGATCTATCTCCCCAGGTACATCACAGTGATTTGTCCATACTTCCGCCAAATTATCTGGCAAACTGAAAGAAGAACAGCGACCAACGACATCAAAACTGTCATCACCGCAAACGTTAGACCCTGGAAGGAGTGAAGCGACATCCGGTAAAGGAAGATCATCATTATTCCAAATAGATTACTCATTGTCTCTACCATGGCAAACTGTGCGAATAAGAACCCCTGATACTGGGAGCCATATTGTCTTGATGTCTCGCCACGCATTAGATTTACTGGGAGACTATCACCAAATGACAAAACGGCTACCATATACATATCCACATCCTTTTTGGCAAGTGCGCATGTCAAATGCTGCACACAATCGGTAACAGCTCCTAGAATTCCAAGACTTAATCCTGTTAGACAACTGTCCAAAGGCATAAACAACAGTGCACAGATGTTAAACACCATGTCTCTCCCGAATGAAAACCAACCAACCCTTGTGGCTTCCCAGCAGAATGGTAGGTTCATCACATAAAGCGAAATCACACTCGTGAAACCTGTATGGTTCACATAACACAGAAAATATCCTACAAAGATCATGAGTAACATCGTCGTCTTAAGTTTAGCATCCTCTCGGGAAAGCAAAGGGTACAACAGGTCTTGTGCAGCCCTTTTGAAAGACCAATGTGTTGTCTCGTGAAAGTCAAACTTGCGATTCGGGAGAAGGCATATCACTATCATAGCGCTGAAAATAAACGCTGTTGACAAATTAGCAGCCACAAGAAAACCTGTACTTTGCAAGAGATAGCCAACCAAGACACTTGTCCCTGCTCCCATGATGCCCCTTATACTTTCTAGCGCAGCTAACCCTAAAGTCCTGTTCCGGTCACGTGGTGTGATGTCACTTGTATAAAGAAAGCAACCAAGGGAAGTTGCGCAAATCCCTCCACTTAAACCCTCGGCCACCGAACCAAGCACGAGCCATGACATGCTCAACGTGCCATAGTAGACCACCAGAGACATGGTCAAAGATCTAACGAACATTCCCATGGTTGGAACCAGTATAAGCACTCTTCGCGGTAAAGCGTTGGAAAGCATCCCTAAAAATGGGATCGAGAAAACAGCTAATCCGTATGAGATCGATTCTAGCAAAAATACAGTTTCAGATGTCTTTTCCTGGATTTGTAGTATTTTCATTTCCGTGTTTGACACGTTTAAGGAGCTGTTAGGATTCAAGCAAGGATGGCTTGTTGTATCTACATAATTGGTACTGTTTCCTTGGACAGACTTGGCAAAAGCATTGTATATGAACTGGTTTAGTAGTGGAATCCTTGTTCGGTTTTGACAAGTGACCATTATTATCGCGAAGTTGATTAATAAATATGGAAGTATATCTACTGTGACACGCTCTGCGGACTGTTTATCTTCAGAAGTTTTCATGATATTATGTACAGCCCCAGAATCCTTCCTATCATTCCTTAGTGATAATGTGTACAAGGATTTCCGCGCTAGCAATTCTTTGCGAGGATCGTCCTCTTGATTCTTCTTCATCTTGCTACAAAAATGTCCCGTCCTTTTGACAAGTGGCCTTAGACCTCTGCTGCACTGTACGATGTGAAGTTGATGTCCCACTCATCAATCTGTGAAGGTCCAAAGTTTGTTGTGACTGATAAATCCTATTTGCGAGTGATATCGTATGCTACAGTTAGTTCAGATGACGGTGGAAGCTTGTGATGGTCTCTTCTTATTAGTAGGTGCTTATATCTTAAATCAATCACGAGACTGCAAAATCGAAGTCATGAAAGATGATAACCGCCAACTAGTCTTAACATACCACTGAACGACTATAATGTTATAATACTGTAAACCTGCGCTGGCTGCTCGTAACTACCACATGTGAGAAGGAACACAATACCAAATATAATTCGGCTGACTTGGCTCTCCGACATATTGCTCCTCTTTTAACTTTACACCAAATAAGCGTTAAACTGGGATGCTACTGAAACAGAGTCATGCTGCATTCAGAGACATGACATGTTTATGCAGTGTGGCCTTCATTACGTGGAGCATTATATTGTGAAGATCTGAGTTTGAACAAATTAGATGTACTCAGCGAACGAGAACATTTATCGACTTTGCATAATAAAGTATTCCTATTGTAGCTCAATTCATATTTTTTTATTGCATCACGGAGCAATATACGAGGGCAGGCTGATAATTAAGTTCCGTTTGATCATAACGTTTTAATTTTCCACAGCATATACATAAATAATACATCAAACGAAAGCTTAACAACTCAGCTACATACTTAGCACTCTATTTTTCGACGTAGTCACCGTCGCGATCAACACACAGCCTCCAACGTTTCACTAGTTGGCGCACGCCGTCAGCGAAGAATTCAGACGACTGCCCACGGCACCATCTGCAAACATCTGCGATAACTTCCTCATCATTGTCATAGTGATGGCCCTTCAGGTACTTCTTGAGTTGGGGAAACAGATAATAGTCAGAGGGGGCAAGATCAGGGCTGTATGCAGGGCGCGGTAGGGTCGTAAGTTCCAGCTGCCTTAAGGCGTCCTGAGTTTGGCGACTGGTGTGCGGGCGCGCATTGTCGTGTTGCAGGATTGGGTTCTTATCACCCCGAACACGTCTGAGTCTGAGTTTGAGAGTTCGGAGTGTTGAAATGTATCGCTCAGAGTTCACAGTTTGCCCTTGCTCCAGAAATTCCATGTGGACCACTCCCTCCATGTCCCAGAAAACGGTTAACAAGACCTTTCTTGCAGAGACAACCACCTTGAACTTCCTTGGACTTGGTGAGGTTTTGTGCCTATACTCCATCGATTGGGCCTTCATTTCTGGATCGTAGTGGTGGACCCATGATTCGTCTCCAGTCACAATGCGTTGCAGAAATGCCTCTCCTTCTGCATTGTAACGCTCTAAGAGTTGAGTACACATGTCCTTTCTCTGCGCTTTCATCTCTGCAGTGAGCTGTCTTGGGGCCCAACGGGCAGAGACTTTTCGGTAACCCAGTACAGTTGTGACGATATGGTGCACTCGTTCTTTCGAAATGCCTACTTCATCGGCAATTTCCTTTTGTTTGACCCTTCGATTTGCCCTAATCATGCAGTCAACTTTCTCTCGATGAGCCGTGTCCGATGCGGAAAGGGGCCTACCCGAACGCTTTCGATCACGCACAATTGTCTCTCTCGGGTCTTCCCCTTTAAAAATTCTCACCCATTTGCGAACTGCAGAGTCTGAAATGCACATTTCACCATAAACTGTCGTCATTCTTGCATGAATGTTTGCAGCAGAACATCCCTCAGCTGCCAAAAACTCAATAACAGAGCGCTGTTTGATGAGAAGGTCATTGGAAGTCGCCATTGTCTCATGAACATGGTTACCCCACCACGTGTTGCGCGTCACTATATTATGAGCACAAATGACGTTACACAAACTTGTTGTTCTAGGTGAGCCTAGAAAAATGGATCGAGAGTATATGTTGGAAATTTTAGGTCGATGTGACGAAAATTGACTGAGTTATTAGCAAACGGAACTTAATTATCAGCCTCGTATATGACATGGATTTTGAAATTAACATCAACATTATATATCTTACGACACATACGACCTAATGTCAAAGCGAATGACATTTGTCGTAAAACACTATCAGGACAATATCTAATAGATATCACGCAGGAGATGCAAGTAAAGATAATTCAGAGCGGCAATAGAAACCAAAACTGTGAAGAGACACACGCGACACCGTGTGTAAACTGAAGAGAGAGCGTGAGCATAAAAATTGCTATAAGTAGCCCTTTGACACGGACACTCTTCCCTTTGCGAGTTAGTAGACAGTTGTACAGACACAGCCCTCATAGTCATAATGCATGTAGCAATGTAAGTGGTGAATACCCGTACTCTAATGGCAACTGCGGACAAACATACTCATCGAGCCATGAAGGGCATGCATTATGGTGACAGTTGGGCCTGTGAATGAACTTTTCAGCCTTTCTATTCTCCTCTTGTCACATGTCCTGCATTCATAAATACAGGTTTCAGGAAACAATTTATGTTTTACTGGGATATTTGACCATTTTATTTTATTTATTTATTTTGACTGGCGCACTGTTTTTCATGGGCCTTATACTTTAATATGAATGCATGCTTCTCTCTCATACTTATCCACATGTCCGAAAACAAAAAACAAAAAAAAACAAAAAAACTCAACAAAAATTAGGTTTGTAACAGTCTTACATCGTTTCATCTCATCTAGCTTTATGTGTGGTTCTAAATGGCTTGCGTCAGAAGATGTCTAAACCCAAGGTAAGACTGAATTCGACATGTTTCTCATTATAAGGTTATTGACTTCTTGAATAAATAGATCTATGTCAATCTAGCCATTTTCAACATGCTCTACCTGCTTTCTGTTTCCGATTCAGTCTAGTCTACTACCTGAGCTTACTGAAAACAACAGCAGCATATAAAATACCAATAATCATTTTCAAATGAGAGAGGCTCTTTGACCTTATGTGCTCACTGCCCCTTTCTTGTATCTATCCCAAGCCTACTGCTGTTCTAGATCCTGGATATCTCTAATTTAGATTTAGGCCAGTAGTCTAGGCCTATTTTAGAATCTATTTTCATATCTCTTGCAAAACATACGCAGATATATAGGTCTAGATTATCTAATCCATGCTTTTCTCCTTCGTGAATCTAAAATCAGCCCAACACATATGAACCGAGGTTAGCCCAGATCTATACGATGATTTTACACAAATTTTCAGTCTAGGCTGTGTCTTTCTTATTCGACATCCATAATCGTTCTGTTCACAAAAGGCTTAGGATTGCTTCAAAAATAGGCAGTGCCTTGAGTTGTTATTACAGAACTGTCCAGACCTTCGGCTTATCTAGGCGTTGATTCTTTTCTTTTACCATATAAACAGGGTCTGTTTCCGGTGACATAGAAGTGTGTATTAATTTTTGCTATGTCACACGTTACATAAATTTGACCTTTGACCTGCTTACTAATAATTTGATTGGAAGCCTTCGGAACCTCTCGGCGTATGAATATGTGACCATGTTTTTTTTTTGTGTGTGTGTGACATCAATATGTGACGTCATTTTTGTAATTATTTTCACTGCTTTGGGGTTTCCCTCTGTCTAGATATGATTTCAGTCTGTCTTTCTTATTGCGTGTCATCGTTCTCTTCACTTTTCAATCTCACGTCAGTTAAACATTTGAATTAAAATACTTGAAATGTCACAGGGTCTCTGTGGTCTTATGTTTTATCGATGACTGTCAGCTGTTTGAATCGACATTGTGTTGCGTAACTGTGTGGTTCATTAAGTTCAGTTGTGAGTTGTGATTGATGTGTCTCAAACAGAGTAAGGGCTACTTCTGAGTCCTTTTCACGATTAAAAGGCTCGCGAATACGATAAATGTATAACTCATTTCATAAATCTGATATCAAACAAACACTCATTACAGATCCTCTATATCTACGTTTACCAAATTAAGATCAAGCAGGGCAAGTTTAGTCCAGCCTAGTTTATGCATTCACTCATCTGAAAGATAAAAATCATATCCTATTGTAGAATGTTAACCTCACCTATGTCAAGCTAACGCCAAGGCTGGTCTTCTTCCCTTGTCCCAGCAAAGCACATGGATCCTCTAATTCTAGATCGAGGCTAGTCTAGTCTAGATCTGGATCTATCTCGAGCACCCAGCTATGCGCACAGACCAGCAAGACAACACCTCAACATTTCAGCTGGCCAAACAACCGGTGACACATGTTTTTTTCTGTGTTGAAAACACCGAAAACAATGCACACCACACTATCACATAGGCTTAACTGCCGTGCTGAATATTCTTTCATTCACAAATCATTCCTCTTCGAATCGGAATGACACTGGAAGCCATGAAACTATGACTGTATGTTTTCGTCAGCATTCAGCAGTTAGCAGGGTTGCCAGACTTTTTGTCCTAGTCGGAGCCAAATCGCATATGATCAAATGCCAAAAAAGAGCCAAACTGTGTCCGAAAAAAAGCCTTTTGGGGCCAGGATTGGACAGAAGACAAGTAGTTTTCTACAAACCATCTATGTATTGAATATACGTTGGTATTATCATAAACCTTTCTACATACTAAAGAGCAACATAATCAGAAATATTTGTTAAATGGAAACAGGGTTGTTCTTTGTGTTCATGGGGCAATTATAACGAAAGCACGACCACTTAAGAAACCAGTGTGAGAGAAGTAAAAGTACTTTTTGTGGAGAAACTTTATCAGTTTTAACTGATGGTCCACTGGAGCCAAAAAGGAGCTAGTGGGCCAATCAGTTATTCGGGAGCTAAATCTTGTTTAAAAGAGCAATGTAATGTAATGTAGTGTAATGTAATGTAGTCCATTCAGCTATGAGCAATATGTTCTTGACAGCCCATCTCTTCCCGGTCAAAAAAACCTGTCTTCCTCAGTTGTCTTGTTGTTTTGTATAGTGTGTTGTCGATGGTTGGGCGTTGTGGAAGGAGCCGGCGTCGCAGGTCTATTGGACGTGGGCACTAGAGCAGTAGGTGTTCAACTGACTCCATGTGATGGTTTCGTTGCGGACAATTTGGTTCGTGCATTGCATCAGGTTGATTCGATTCAGGTGTTTATTGACTGGTGCATGGTCTGTCCTCAGCTAGAAAATTAGGCTCTGATTTGACCTTTTCAGTTTATGTTGTGGCATTGCTGCACCTGCCTTTGATAATCTGTCTGCTTTTTCATTACCTGGATTGCCCACATGACCTGGTATCCACTGTAAAGTCACTTAAACGCCACAGATGGTGGTCAGATGACTGTCTTCAGAACTTTTAATGTGTCATTGGAGGATTCATTTTGTAGGCCCTGGAGGAATGATTTTGAGTCTGAAAAAATGACAACATGGTCTGGCACAGTGATTCCATTTTCAAATCTGAAGGGGAGCACCCGTTTTGGGCACACATTTTTTTGACTTGAAATTGGAAGCACTCATTTTGGGCACCCCGTTTTGGGCACATACCTAATCGTATTCGGCTGATATTATATCGACAATATTTATGATTATAGTTTTGATTCCCTCTCAACAGAAGTGTTTGGGGATGGAAAAATTAATAGTTATACCGTACTAATTAGACAAAAACTATCTAAATTATTTTTTTTTGTATGTTGCGTCCTTCACAGAGTTCCTGGCAGCTGGGAAATGAAGGGGAGAGCGGGAAAATAGGGCTGATCATGGCAGTAATATAATAGCGTAGCCACTGAGCGCGTGATATTATTGTGGTTTTCGATACTTAGTCAAAATTGAAACGATAGACTACAAACATGATAAAGAGAGAAAAATAGTATGCCCAAAACGGGTCAAATTAGAGCTACCTGAGAGTGCCCAAAACGGGTACGAAAGCGAAGGTGTGTGCACAAAACAGGTGCACTGATCTGAAGATATTTTCCTCAATGCTCTTTCAATTGCTTTTTTTTGCTGCTTCGTAATTGGAACAGAATGCCCCGCAGAGGCCAGAAAGTCTAGTGTCGTCGTCTGGGAGGCTGTTTGGATATTTGATTAGCGCACCATATACAGCGTTGATGGTGACTTTGGATGCAGAGCCATCCGTTTAGACATGGATAGAAAGAGCCAACTATTTCATATCTGGCTTCGAAAGAGCCAAGTCTGGCAACCCTGTTCGTGGAGGGGTGGAAGGGAAAGCCGTACAACTGCTTAGGGTCATAGCCCCAAATTTCGGCAAAGAAATTCAACATAATTTTTGCAGCGAATTCATGTTACAATAGCAGTAAACTGCGTCGGTTTCTTTCTTTTTTTTTTCTGGGTTTATTTGGATTTGACGGTAGAAGTGACATGATTGGATCCCTCAACCGCTTTGTGATTTTAGAATCTAATCATGTCACTTTTACCGTTTAATGCAAAGAAGTCATGGAAGGATCTAATACTGTCAATGTTACCGTTTAATCAACATAAACTCCCCAGAAACAGAAACAGATGTGGTTTATTGTTACAGTTTTCTGATAATTTGAAGGACGAACACACTCACCGGACCAATCATTTTTTATTGTGTGAATGCATTAAGGTGACAGGCCTGTGAATTCACTTCCCAGCCCTCTGTCTTTCCCTCTCTCCATCTGCCCCGCACTCGGCACCTACTGTACAGATAAGGTCTCATGAGACAGTTCCTAGTTTGCAAGAAACTGTGGGTAGTGTAAAGAATTTTACTTCAAATTTTATTATGACAACTTTGTTAGCAGAGGATATGTAATTATGGTTATATAGGACTTTCGCTGCTTGGACCAGTCAGAAAAAGAGGTTGTGTCTGCAAATAGCAACCAAACTAAAAAAAATACGTGGATTTGCCATGCTTTCAAGAAGCTGAAACTTCAGCGGTATATTATGAACACCTTTATTATACTCTTCCTCTTAAGATTCCTTGCTGGAATGAAAATGAAAGTGAAACGTACAAAAGACAAGAAGGGGGAGAACATAATTATAATTCTACTTGTAATGTTAGAAATTACGCCACAGTTTGCTAAGCACAGTATAGCACAATTTGAGCCATCCTGCCTCTTGTCACGTGCCCTTTAAACTCTGACATGTTTCCATCCGTTTTCTAATGCGCAGAGAAGTTGCGAGGCCAGATTTCCGGGATTTTGACGTCTTCTGGCTACTACAAATATCTTTTTGACCTGTTAAGAGATTTGGACTGGACCCGAAGTCTTCAAGGATTGATTTTAACTAATTTATGAAAACAGTAAGCTTTGGAGTTAAGTATGTGAGCCAAGACTGAGAAAAGAATAAGCGTGACATGTGTAAAGAAATATAAAACTGAAATCAAAATTTCGCAGATTTACAAAATAATCATCGCAAGTTTCTCATCTATGCCATCAGTTAGTAAATGAAAGGCCGAGTTATCGAAAGTCTTCTTCGAGAAACACTGACACTGATTGTTTCTTAAATATGTCCTAGTTCATTAATGTAGCATAACGTGTTTTCACCAACCCACTGAATCAAAGTGTCTATCTGAAAATGTGTAACAAAAATAAATCCGCTGTACTTAAACTACATCTTGAAATTTTCTGCTGATAACGTCATGATTTTTTTTTTTTTTATCCTCGTGAAATTTTGATCTGAGTTTTTATATCTCTATCCATCTGTTACGCCCCCTCTTTTAAATCTGGACCACATGCCAGCAGGCAACGATTACACTTTTAATTAATGTATAAAAATCAGCTCTCCTACAATACAACATGCAGGTCTGGACACAGGTGAATCGGGAAGTTTGTTCTAGCCATTAGAAATCAAATTCACAGAATTCTGGCTCCGCACTTTCTTTAAGCCTAGAAAAGTATGTCTCTAGAGGACGAAACCACGAGAGCCAAAATGCGTCTGCTGTGTTTATAGGCTTACATAGTTCCTTGTGGTTTGTATGTTCATGAACGACTTTTATAAAATCAACTAATTACATTGCAATTCGTAAAGATACATTATTGCTCAGCATTCTGTCTATTCAGCCGTTCAGTTCCCGGTTTCGCGAAGAATAGGAATGACGTGGTGCTAGCGTGTCGTACGAGGCGACTAAATGGCGACAAAAATAGGTAGTGACTCCCGACACAGAGTCACCTGGTCCTCCAGGTTGGGGGTTGGGTCACGGGGCTAACAACCCCTCCCTTAAAACAAAACATTGTTACAGAAACACATACAAACGAAAACCTGAGTCTCTGTTTGGCTGATTGTGGAATTTCTCCAAATGGAGAACTCATGATGCGTGACCGTCAAATCCGAAAGGAAGCTGTTAGGCGGACGCCTCCACCAACATCCAAGTCTCTCCGAATTGGATCGTGGAACGTTAGGACCTTGTATGAGACTGGAAAAACTGCACAGGTTCTTCTAGAAATGCACAGGTACCGTCTAAACATACTACGAATCAGCGAGACCCACTTGAACCAGTCTGGACAGAAACGAATGAAAGAAGGAGAACTTTTTATCTATTCCGGCGGTGACAGAGATGGACCTCATAGAGAAGGAGTAGGAATGTTCATAAACAAGGCAACACAGAAAACATTCAGAGGTTGGGAAGCACATGGTCCAAGAATCATCATGGCCTCATTTGGAACAAAGAAAGAAGTCAAGCAAAAGGAAGGTAAGAAGGTCATAAACATGAACATCATACAAGTATACGCCCCAACCAACGACGCTGAAGAGGAGGACAAAGACAACTTCTACAACCGCCTCCAGAGTGTGATAGACAAGCATCCAAGTAAGGACGTCAACATTGTCATGGGAGACATGAACGCCAAGGTAGGCTCCGATAATAGTCACTACGAGGAAATCATGGGCAGACAAGGACTAGAAGAAGCAAACGACAACGGGGAAAGGTTTCAGAACTTCTGTGCATTCAACAGCCTAGTCATCAGAGGAACAATCTTCCCACACAAGAGGATCCACAAAGCAACTTGGGTCTCCCCAGATGGAAGAACGGAGAACCAGATAGACCACTTCTGCATTTCTCGAAAGTTTAGACGCTCACTGGAAGACGTCAGAGCTCTGCGAGGAGCAGATGTCGGGTGGGACCACCATCTGATCCTTGGAAAGATGAGGCTGAAACTGAGAAGGTATGCACAAGCCACAACCGGAAGTCGCCAAAAGTACCAAGTCAGTGTTCTGAAGGACCCTGTTAAGAAGAAAGAATTCAAACTGGCACTGAAGAACAGATTTCAAGCCCTCCAAGATCTGGAAAAATGTGAGGTAAATGATCACTGGGACAAGATAAAGGAGGCAGTAAATGCAACCTGCCAAAGTACCCTTGGACCAAAGGACAACACCAGGAAGGAATGGATCTCACAGGACTCCCTAGACAAGATCAAGAGAAGGAGAGAGCTGAAAGCGAAAGTCAACGACTGCCGTACCAGAACTGAGAAACTCACTGCACAAGAAGAGTACTCCAGAGCGAACCGGGAGGTAAAGAACTCCATCAAGAAGGACAAGAATACCTACCTGGATGGCCTGGCAGAAAAAGCAGAGAAGGCAGCAGCAGACGGACACTTGAGAATTGTTTATCAGACAACCAAAACTCTTTCAGGGAAATTTAGCAAGCCCTCCCTACCAGTGAAGGACAAGGAAGGAAACACCATCTTTGACTCAGCAGGACAACTCAACCGATGGCGGGAACACTTTGACAAACTCCTGAACAGACCACCGCCAGACAATCAGCCTGAAATTCTTCCAGCCAGAAAGGATCTCCCAATAAATAAAGAACCACTCACAAGAGAGGAAATAGCGGCAGCTATAAAATCCCTGAAGTCACACAAGGCTGCAGGTCCCGACCCTATACCACCGGAAGCCCTTAAAGCGGATATGGAGACATCAGTAGAAATGCTGAACGCCCTATTTGAAAAGGTTTGGCAGGAAGAGGAAATACCCACAGAATGGAAGGAAGGACACGTGATCAAGATACCAAAGAAGGGAGACCTCAGCAACTGTAACAACTACCGAGGCATATCACTCCTGTCCATACCAGGGAAGATCTTTAACAGAATACTCTTGGAGAGAATCAAACTGGCAGCAGACGACAAGCTCAGAGGAAACCAAGCAGGATTTCGCAAGAACCGATCATGTGTTGACCAGATAGCTACCCTGCGCATCATTGTTGAGCAGTCTCTGGAATGGAAATCGCCCCTTTTAGTCAGCTTCATCGGCTTTGAAAAGGCATTCGACAGCGTTGACAGGGAAACTCTGTGGAAACTCATGAGACACTACGGAATACCTGACAAACTCGTCAAGCTTGTGAAGGCCACCTACGATGGAACAAGCTGCCAAGTCTTTCACGAAGGACAGCTCTCAGAACCATTCCAGGTACAAACAGGGGTGCGACAAGGATGCCTGCTGTCACCTTTCCTCTTCATCTTGGCAATTGACTGGGTCATGAAGGTAGCCACAAAAGGCGCACGAAATGGAATACAGTGGACACCTTGGCAACAGTTGGACGACTTGGACTTCGCAGATGATCTTGCACTGCTATCACACACACACTCTCAGATGCAAGAAAAGACCGAGGAACTCGACAGTCTATCAAAGAGCGTCGGCTTACGTATACATCCTGCGAAATCTAAAGTGCTAAAACTAGGCACAGTCTCAAGCTCTGCTGTCACGGTAGAAAACACATCCCTGGAAGAAGTCGACTCATTCACCTACCCGGGAAGTATCATTGACAAAAAAGGTGGTACGGAAGCGGATGTAAAAGCAAGGACTGCCAAAGCAAGGACTGCATTTAATCAACTATCAAAGGTCTGGAAGGCAAGCAACATCTCACTGCGTACCAAGATCCGGCTTTTCAATTCAAATGTCAAATCAGTGCTCCTCTATGGCTGTGAAACCTGGAAGACAACAAAGACAGTAATGAACAAAGTCCAGACATTCATCAACAGATGCTTGAGGAGTATTCTAAAAACGAAGTGGCAAGACAAGATACGAAACGAAGAGCTATGGGCAAGAACAGGACAAAAGGAAATAGAGGTAGAAATTGGACTCCGTAAATGGCGCTGGATTGGACACACCCTCAGAAAACCTAGTGGAAACATCACCAGGCAATCACTGCAATGGAACCCACAAGGAACACGAAGCAGGGGTAGGCCACGGGAGACATGGAAACGATGCACGGAAAGGGTCATGCGAGAAATAAAGCTAACTTGGAACGAGCTTGGAAAGATGGCCCAAGACAGGGAAAGATGGAATTCGCTTGTACGTGGCCTATACCCTGCTAGGGGTGAAAGGCATTGATGATGATGATGCTGTCTATTATGCTAGAAGCAAAAGAAAAAACATTAGGTAAGTAAACAGAAGACGTGGCTCAATACAGTAAACATATAACAGATACTATCTAAACTGAACATGGATATTGTTAACATTGAAGGATACGGATTATTCCTTTTTGCAAGGAGAAAATTCGAGCCTTTGAAGCAGATTTATCCAAGAGCAAAACGAATCGAGGGATCGTGAACAGACTCATGCCAACTTCATAATAACATCAAGAGACAACGACAGAGACGACGATGATGACAACAAGATAAGTGCATTAGAAAAAAAAAAGACAGAAAAAAAAACCCCAAACGAACAGCTATATGCAAGTGTAGACCGGTGGAAAGGTAGGGAGGGTGCAGACGAGGCGGGGTGACTTCCTCCACGTGCCAGTGAATTCCGGTAGCAGTAGGTAATCCCACACAGGCTGAACAAAGTGCAGTTCTTGGTGAGGCGGAGAAAGGAGTTGGCTCTCTAGACAACAGTTTGCTGAACCTTCAAACGATTTTCACTAGAAAAGGACGTCGCCCTCCCTGGGGCTATCGATTTGGAAGTTTATACTCTCTTCTTCGTCTCGTTGTTCAGCACGGGACACCACTCCAGGAATTCCCAGGCAATGGTTCAAACTGAGTCATTTCTCACCGTCCCACACAAGGAATCGTTTGTCTCAATATCAGATGCCAGAAGCAATATCCAAGGACTCTCCCACCTAATGCTTCAGTTAAGGTTAGGAGCAATGTTAAGGGTAGGGTTATGGTAGAAAAGATACCACTGGAACAGTTCCTAGACAACATCATTGTCATTATAGGAATTCTTTCTTTTGTTGTGTGTGTGTGTGTGTGTGTGTGTGTGTGTGTGTGTGTGTGTGTGTGTGTGTGTGTGTGTGTGTGTGTGTGTTTTCCCACACTTGCCCTTAACTCTAACCCATATTGAAAAGTTTTTGATATAGTCTTGCCGAATCATTTATTCCACATCTCCTTGTTTACAGAACACCAGGTGTACCGTGATCAGATTACCCCCCTGAATCATTACCCCCCGGTAATCTGATACCGGTATCAAGCTACCCCCTCCCCGGTAATCTGATTACCGGGGGGTAATGATTGATACCGGTATCAAGCNCCGGTATGAGATTACCCCCCTCCCTTTTTTCTATGTATAACATTTATTTATTGCCTGAATACAAATTCAAGACAGCAACAGCACTAGCAACACCAACAACATCAGCAGCAACAAGTTATGATAATTTTTTGAGTCACTAAAAAGTATACGTTTTGGTCGCGTTTCCATCATACAAGACCCCCCCCCCCTTTTTTTCCCCCTTTCTTTTTTTTTACATCATCATACTGGTATTTTCAAGAATCATAGCCTTTTAGAGAATGTGTAGTCTGATGATACTGCGAATAAATAGTCTTAGAAGAGCATAATATAGGTACTGTGTGGCTGAAGCCTGCATCGTGTCTGTGCTGTAAGCGGCAAGCTCGGTATGAAATTATTACACGAGAACAACACTTTTATCAAGAGTCAGAGATAAAACTATAATGGTTTCTCATGACATGGTTTTAACAAATTACGGAATAATTTATACTGAATCTGATGATATCTAAATCGAGGTGGTTTTGTCTAGTATAGCTCTCGACCATGCCAGCCGTCTTTATCTGATCACAACTAATATCACTGGCATGAATCTGGATTAGCCAAGTATTACTATTATTGATTACTTCCGAAATTTACAATATGTGGAGTAACGACAACTTTCCAGGAAACTGAACCTGTGAATGTCAAAAGCTTAAGAAATTACGTAATAATTTATGTAGAATTTGATGATCTCTAGATTTAGGTGGTTTGCCCAACGCAGCTCATGATCATAAGCTGGCATTGTCTGATAATGACTAATATCACTGGTAAAAATCTGGATTAGGCAGTATGTCACACAACAAAGTAGTCGATATGGGAACATGACACCTCTGAAACGATTACAATACTATTGTTTAAGCTGAACATATAAACGAATATTTAACTTATTATGCCATATTTATAAAGCAATGTTGACGGGTTCTTGCAAAAACACTTTAACACTTGGAGTACACAGCTGATCTTCTCAACATGATGTGGTCTTTCACTCCTGGTTATAATAGTATTTAATGCCACTTCTCATATCTGATGTGGATGTGACGTGGTTCAGTTTGATTAGTGATAATCCGTGGGCCTACTTAGCTTTTCGCTTTCGCGGGTTCCAACTTCCTGGAAAGTTGCCGTTACTCCAAAACCATTGTCAAATTTCAGAACTTAACAATAATACTTGTCTAATCTACATTTATGCCAGCGATTTTAGTTGTGATCAGATAAAGACGGCTGGCATGATCATGCGCTACACTGGGCGAACCATCTAGATATAGACATAATCAGACTCGACATAAAGCATTACGTAATTTGTTCAGCTTTTGACATTCACAGATTCAACTTCCTAAAAAGTTGTCGGTTCTCCATACCACTGTGAAATTTCAGAACTAATCAATAATACTCTGCCATATCATTAAGTGGGCGATATATTTTCGATAAAATTTTAGTTTTAGTTATATTCATATTAACCATATTCAGTATTATTAGCTTGAATCCTTTTGTGTCTTACGTTGAATGCAAGTTATCAAGCGCTGGAATAGTGGGAGACATTTTAGTAAAATATGTACAATTTGGCAACAAGATGTCCACACTAGCGTTTTTGTTTTTTTTTCAAAAGAAAATAAAAGGTAAAGTAATACCAAATTAAAAGTAGCAATGCCAATCGTGCCCCAATTATCCTCACGGAAATCGGCTTAGAAAACAAAATGGTCCACCCCCCTCCCCCCCATCAAATGGGCCGAAAGTACAATACATCTATACCTTCTCATCCACCCCACACCCCACCCATTTCCCGAGACATCATTTTAAAGATGGCAACATCATACAATTGAACAAACGCGCACATACACACAACCCAAAATTGAAAAAAAAAAGCGGACATAAAATGCGGTCACATTGATTATTTAACAAAACTGAAATGTACATGTCACCTTCATCACCCCACCCCCAGCTACACACACCCATTATAATATCTACATATTGTGACAGGGACTGCGAAAAGGAGTCTGGTAGTCAAAAATTTCGTTGAAATTTTAGGCTTACTCTATCGACTGCTTCGAGTGAACATCAGCTATCTTTACACAGAAATGAGGTAGAGATAGCTGATATTCACTCCAACGACTGCTTGGAGTGAATATCGGCTAGATGAAGAAAAAGAGAAGAGAAAGCTGATATATAATTAGAACAAACTGTCCGCCAATCCAACAATAACATAATCCTCAACGCTACCGATTTTAGAAGTAAAAAAAATATGTCAATCCTGTCTTTTTAGCACATGGGGGTGCGTGCAAAGAAAAGGTGTATAAAATAAGTAACTATATAAACACAAATAACATCTTTTTATAGGGGGGTAATATCATACCAGGGGGGGTAGCTTGATACCGGTCTCAGATTACCCCGCCGGTAATCTTATACCGGTATCAAATTACCGGGGGGTAACTTCTTACCGGGGGTAATTCTATTCCTTTACACCGGTCCTACTTTGACTGACTGTCCAAGTTTTGATAGGTGGCATTTTCGTTTCTGTTCCTCCGCCATATGACTTGACCCACTGACAAGATGCCACCGACGCAGATCATGATGTTTGCCATCACCACAAAGGCCAGACCGTTGAAAGAGTTAAGAGATGCTCGGTACGCTGACAGTATCAGAGGTGTTCCAGCAAGGCCGCCAAGGATTTCCATCATGGCTAATTTGGCAAATACCGATCCCTGGTACTTCGAGCTCAGCAGCCTAGAAGTCTCCCCACGAACTATAGCAACCGGCAGTGCTTCACCGAAAGAAAGTATAGCCACAAAATACATGTCCAAGGTCTTACTAGCGAAAGCGCATGTCAGGTATGCTGCGACATTTGTAATGGCTCCTACAATACCTATTGTTAGCCCTGGTAGAAAAGGCAGTAGAATTGGGACGGCAAACATTGCACATGCATACACTACCATCTCTCTTGCGAATGTAAACCATCCAATAGATGTGGCGTCCCAGCAAAAAGGTATGTTCATGAGGTACAAGGGCATTACCTTTGTCATGCTGATTCGGTCTGCGAAAGTCAGAAACTTGGCAGACAGGTTCAGAAATACAATTATTATAATATTGGCTTCTTGTTTAGAAAACAAAGGAAACATCAGATCGCGTGCTGCTTGTCTGAAAGACCAGTCGAGGGTATCTGCCAGCTTGGGTTGTCGGTTAGGCAGAAAACATATGATTGCCAAAGCGATGATGACACACAAAGTGGACACCAATGATGCTGTAAGGAATCCAGACGTCTGCAGGAGATAGCCAGCCAAGACGTTCATACCTGCACCCATGATGCCTCGTACACCTTCTAATACAGTCAAGCCTAAGATTCGCTTCCGGTCATGTGGCGTGATATCGCTCGTGTACAGAAAGCATCCCATATAAGCTCCATTCATACCACCCGAAAGACCAGCCACAATAAATCCAGCAAAGAGCCAGGAAATATCAATTTCCCAGTAGATAACAGAGGTTATGGTCAGACCTCTGAAAACCACACCAGATGCAGGAATTAAGAGCTGAATCTTGCGTGGTAATATAGTCGAAAATGCTCCTAAACACGGAACTGAAATCAATGATAGGCTGAAAATAATTACATCACACCACAACAGCATCTGAGATGTAAGATCTTGAATCTTTAATATCCTAAGTTCCGTTTCGATTGATCTAGAGGTGTTAGGTTCCAAACAGGGATGGCTAATTGTGTCAGTAAGAATAGTACTGTTCCCCAGCACAGACTTTGCAAAAAAACTATAGACGAACCGGGTCATCAGTGGGTAGTGTATACGACTTTGGCATGTCAGCAACATATTGGCAAGGTTTATCATAAGAAATGGGCAGATATCTATTGTGCCTCGTGGAGGTGTATCCGACTGCCCCTCTTCAAATTTGCTTTTCTGCGAGTAGATTGCACCATTTTTCATTCCACCGATATTTGCTTTGTATGATGAATGTGCTGGACTTAACCTCTGTCGAGGGTCGTCTTCTTTATCTGCCATCTTTGTGAATGTACTGCTCGACCCTGGTGGTGAAGAAAATACCGCCGTGGTAATCACCACCTCTACTAATCGCCGGCTATCCAATCAATCTGTAACAGAGCTAATCTAGATTCTGTCAGTTTATACAGGTTTTGTTTCTTTTTTTTTACCTATCACTGGGCGTTATACACACTTCTTTACATATACGCTAAATGTAAATGCTATTCATGACTCTACCTTTAAATACGATCATTTTCTGCGGCCGTCACCAACAAGCACTTGTCACGTGTTCAACGTCATTCTAGCCTTCAAAGAGCAGGCACAGGCTCATATTATTTTTTTAAAACATCATAAATAGCCAATGGCCAAATTTATAACTAGTATAATTATAATATAATGCCATGAATGACAAACATCAGTACCGCATTCTAAATTCATGACGCCATCAAAAAGGTTCGATTCATTTCATGCCTGTTTCACCGACAAGATTCCGCTGCTACCAATCTTTGCTCACTGCTGTACGTCGTTAAAGATAAACGTTATTTCTCTAATGATAGGACAAAACTATAATATATATGCAATCAAGTCTCCTCTATATTTATACAGTTATTTACTGCAGGCGTCACCGGCCACCCTACTAAGACTACACGTGTGCTAAGATCATGGACTGGCATGGTGTCCCCAGTCACGTCATAGATTAAACATGGGCAAAAGATCTAGGCTACAACGAGCACAAAAATATGCAATACAGCATAGGCCCATAGGCAAATACATAATACACGTGTAAATAAAACAAAACGAACACTATGCGAGTTTAACGCCCTGTCTAAAACATTACTCCTTGTATTGCCAGGGGCTTGAAATTGTAATAATGATAATGATTATAATGTGGTTTGTAAGTCTCCTATCCAGGCTAATGCCTCGTCAGGCGACTTCACACTATTATTACCCCGGCAGGCCTGATCACTCTAGGACTTTTTTCAACTCCATGGGGAGCACAGAGTGCCGCTGTCATTTATAGGCGCTGATCACTAGCATTCTGACAACATCTTTCGCTGCCTATAGCCAGGTACTTCATAAGAGATATTTTCTCGACAGTCCATTTAAAGTGGTCAACAGAGATGCTCAACTTCCTTTTCAGGGTTTTTGTTTTGTGTATTTCCATTCTGGCGGGTGGGCATAAAATGAAACGTTGTTTACAACAAACTACATGTATAAATTTTATGACGTGATCATTTATCACCAAGTGTGATAACATTACACTCGGTGATGCGCTGTTTTTAACACTCATCGTTAAATTTCTGTGACTGGAAACATTAGACTATATCTTTCCTTTCTCTGTGGCAAAAAGTATAGATTACTGGCTTGACCTGAGCCCCTAACTCACTCAGGTATATGAAAACTAAATGTGTGCGCATTATTTACAGTCTTAATCCAGCGATTAGTGTGCTTCGTATATCACCGGGAGCACGAAAAAGACCGTTGTACAAAATAAATATAACATTCAGGATATAGAGAAAGATCTTGATTTGTTCGGGCATCTTTGACTACTTGAGACTGATCTTATTTCAGTTTCATGTGAGCCGGTGGCAAGGTATGGAGTGAAGACCGGGGAGTTCTTGCGTTCTCGTCTTTCTTTCTCTCTCTCAGTCGCTCGGTCTCGCTTTCGCTCACACAACCACCTCCTTACAAAAAAAAACGTCATCACACATAAACACACACACACACACACACACACACACACACACACACACACACACACGCAAACACACACACACACACACGCGCGCGCGCATATTCGTCAAGGAGCAAGTGTCTCGGGTCAGTGGGGCGCTTGGGTTCCAGACCCCGTATACCAATAATGGTACACATAGGCTGTGCTCCCACGCCTTGAGCGGAGACACGAACCCCCCTGCGAAGCGCGCGCACTCACATACCGACATATATCACATTTCCTTAAGTGGCAGTTTCATTCATCACTTAAAATAATTATGTCAACTTCATCTCAATCCTCAGTACAAGCACACTTTCTTGCCATAACACACGCCAAGAGATGTTACGTGCCCTCTCGATATGTTTTTAAAATATTAAAGCACAGTAACGATAATTTAAATACCTTATTTTCATCTTCTTTTTGGAACATAATTGTAAAACGTATCATAATTGGCTTTATTTTAAGAAGACTAGGTAGGTACTTATGCTGAAAATGTCTAAAGCGATGACGCTTTACTTAACAGTAATATTCATCTTCTAATTCTTTGCAGAGTTCACATTTTCTATTGGCCACGTCCACCTTTGGGATGGCCCATCGCCCTCGCCCTATAAAGAAATTATGTGACCCTAATCTGATTTTCGTCAATGCTGCCCTTAATGAACCGCCAGAAATTAAGTTTAAGTATCTTTCATATTTAAATTCAGTCTTAATATGTTTATAGAGTCTGTTATGGGATGTCTCGTCTACTTGACTTCTCCACTTCTGTATATAGCAATCACAAACACGCTCCCTCAATTCGCTTATGAAAAGGTCATAGTTTTCTACTTTTTGGTTGGCCCATATATATCCAAATCCATAACTACTGAGTAACTCTCTGATCAGCGTTACCCAGTTGACCACCATCCTATCATTTTCTGCCTGATCCCATAATGCTTTATATATTTGTTTTACTAGTACAGGCACCCCATGGTCTTGTTTAATTATTTTCAACCAATACTTTATTATTCTTATCTGTCACGAACAGAGGGTACACTCCTAACTCCCCGTATACATAACAATTTGGGACACTTCGCCTTATTTGTAGAATTTCTTTAAAAACAATTATGTATAACTTTTCAATAGTGTCAGCCTCGCAGAATCTCCACACCCCACATCCATAATATAGGATCGGTTCTACGCTGCTTTTAAATAATTTTAATTTAAGCTCAGGTGCCAATTCTGGCTACTTTTGAAACAGTACCTTCAGACCAAATAAGGCTCGTTTCCCCTGCTCCGCAAGCCTCCTCATGATGTATGAAAACGACCCTGTACTTGACATGAAAAAACCCAAATACTTAAAACAGTTGACTACTTCCAATTCTTTCCCGTCATAGACCCATTTATCACTTTTATTTAATCTCTCTCCACCCCCCCCNCCCCCCCCTTCCTGAACACTATTTAGGCTAATGCCTCGTCAGGCGACTTCACACTATTATTACCCCGTCAGGCCTGATCACTCTAAGACTTTTTTCAACTCCCTGGGGGAGCACAGTAGTCCCTCACGCGATCGATCCCTCTTTATAGCCCATCTCTAGTCATACTAAATATAGCCATGTCGTCTGCAAACATTAGTAACTTTTATCAAATTTTCTATCAACTCAACCCCCACCTGCGCTTCTGCTTAAAGATATTTCTCCAGATCCTTCACAGACATTGCAAAGAGGAAAGGCGACGTATTTTCTCCCTGTAAGACCCCTAAAAGTCGGTTTGAAGACATACGAATTGTCATCTTCGTCTATTCTATCCTGTCCTTCATCCTCGACAAATAATTTCATGTGTCCATACATTTCCTTTAATATGTTTATACATTTTGAACTCACCCCGCTGTAGCTACTTTGTACCACATCGCTGCCATATTAACTCTCTAGTGCCCAGGCATAGAAATACTGGTAGGAAAATTCTGAAAATTCACATACACACTTCAAATGCCACTCAAAATACATATAAAACATTGAAATTGAACAATGTCAATATTTAATAGGTGAAAAATTTTGGGTCAAATTTGGACTTCCGGACACTGAAACATCCGTGCCATATTTGGACCACTCCATACTGGACCCTTGA
>JAWQUT010000128.1:733129-771876 GCA_033807755.1 Ellobium chinense | reverse complement strand
GGATCTCTGCTATACAGCAAAATATTCGTTATGGGGAAACGTCTATTTACGACGACAACGCTTTATACGAAAACAGCAACACTCTGAAACACTTTCCTACTTGGTTAGTCCTATGAATATTAGGAAATAACTATGCTTAACACGAAACTTTTTGTCAAGTCTTGAGAATTTCGTAGCTAGCATGCTTCAGATGCAAGGTTCTCCTAGGATATCCTCATCAATTGAAAAGGCTGGCAGGAGAAGGTAGATAGGGATGTAGACAGAAGACGGTAAACAAGAAGAAATAATAACAATAAATAATACATAGGATTTATATAGCGCTCATCCCTGTACATGCAGGCTCTGAGCGCTTTACATAGAGAAGTAAATAAGACTACACTCTGTACACATGTACTGCAATATAGATGTATAAAAAAAAAACAACAACGATTTGCTTTCGCAGACTGTCATGGTCAACCAAGATATTGTTTGAACAAATGTGCTTTGAGAAGTTTCATAAAAGTACTTAGACTATTTCCTATACGAATATTTTTAGGCAGTTTATTCCAAACAAATGGTCCTGAGGACGCAAAAGCTCTTTCTACAAATTTTTTCATGTTTGCTTTTGGTACATGGAGAAAGAAGCATTTTCAGATCGTAATGATCTAGTGGGCTTGTGCTCAGCTACCAGGTCCGATTTGTGTGCAGGCGAACTACCATTTATGGTCTTGTAGCAAAAAGTGGCAATCTTGTACTCCATTCTGGCTCTGAAGTAATTTTAAAAGAGGCTCACTGGGCTCTGGCTTACGCTTTTTGAAGATCAAACCCGCTGCATTATTTTGGACTCTCTGTAATCTATTTAGTTTATCCTCTGAGACACCAGCCAGGAGAGAGTTGCAATAATCCAAACGAGACAATATTGATGATATATCACTAATCTTGCTGTGGCGTTTTCAGTAAGATGTTGTCTAATTCCACTTATTCTTTTCAACAAAGTAGGCATTCTTAATCAGATTGTTAACATGATGGGACATAGACAGTGTGTTGTCAAAAATTACTCCGAGGTTCGTTGCTATTTCGTTCAATGGTTATCTATAGAAATTGATGGTACATTTACATTTTTCAATTTGGAATCTGTTGAATTAAGCATAACTTCTGTTTTGTTATCATTCATCTTAAGTTTGTTTACTGTCATCCACTTTTTGACTGCTTCTATACATAGTTCTGTGTTTGTAATAAGGTCACTCACATCCTGTAGCTTTGATGACATATAGATCTGAGTATCGTCTGCATACATATGGTAACCAGTGCAATAACCCTTTAATAAGCCCCCAAGAGGGTATGTATAAATGGGTCACATTACACAATATTCAAATCTATAATCGACTCATGTTCTTCCGTCCACCCACTCCAACCCACCTCTAAGAAAAAAAGCCCTTCCCCGCTCTGAAGAGCTTTCGACAATTACCCGAATCTATTGTGGTGCAGTTACACATCTATATACACCCCCCTCTCCGTGGCCCTCACCAAAATCTACATTAAAAACTCCAATGTACACACACACGCACGCACGCACACACACACACACACACACACACGCACACACACACACACACACACACACACACACACACACACACACACACATACACACACACACACACAAACACAAACACACACACACACACATACACACCCACGCACAGAAGCACCCCCAGCCCCCATCCGAAGTGATTAAAGTGGACTATAATCTGATGAACCACAAGGGTGAATCTAATATTGCGACATCACAAATTTTGTTATCACACATTCATCAGTAATAACCCTAGTAATAGTAAGAGTGATTGCTTTGGATCAAGTGATTCTGCTTCTGCCCAACCCTCTCTAATAGCGATTGTCGATTAATTCTTTTAGGTAGTAGATCTAAGTCATAAAATTCAGCTGACGACCTTGATGGTGACCCTTGCATTGCATTGTGGGATATTGTATACAAAATGGCGACGTTGGTGAAGAACGTGAGGTCACTTACCACAGTAGCAAGTATTGTGGTGCGCACAACTGTGCCGAAACTGGGCGCTGTCGCTCTGATGCGCCAGATGAATGGGCACCATCACACACCAAGCCATCCATCAAAGTTTACGATTTTGCAAACGGTAACGATCTCCCAAGCATTCACTGAAGTTGGCCTGATAACTGAGCAGTTGCCGGTGTCCTGCAGTGAAATTTCCCAAGGACACACTGGGCTGTTTAGTTATTTAATGCAGCTAATCTCATTTTGCACAAATAAGTAGAATTCTTGAGCTAAGGTTTAACTTAAGGTGTTTAATCAACTGTATTCTGCTCTCAAAGTAGGCTTTTTGGGGATGACAACTGAACATGCATCAAAATTCAATTTCAAATGACTATCTAAACGTAGGCTTTCTGGTCTCTAACAACGGCACCGATTTAGTCGAAATATCGATATAGTCTATGACTTGTCTATGACTAAATGAATTGTAGACTATCATTATCATTGCGATGCTGTCCTTCGAGATAGCCTAGAGACGTAAACTGTAAACCGAGATGATAATATCCTCGAGGTGCCGGTAACCGCCGTCTTGGGGATGACTTCTGAACATGCATCAAATGACTGTCTGAACCGAGATGACAATATCCTCGAAGTGCCGGTAACAGCTGTCTTTTTATCTACCACGATTTCCCAATTAAATTTGCCTACAGAATCCTATACTACCTCATCAGACTTTCAGATTTTAACTCTTAGAGGTCGCACCCAAATTCCACGTTGTGTCGCACCCATTTGTAGCGAAATTTACCATGCTTCATATTTTTGGCCATATCTTGCTTAGTTTTGGTCCGAATTGAAAAAATAAAACACCAAAATAACCAGAATTGAATACAGAATACAGAAAACAAATAAAATTTAGCAATATTGATCAACTGAGGAAGACATGCAAAAAGAGGTAACAAAGAGAGAAAAAAATATGTAAGTTTTTCACTCACCAAGTCCTAGTATTTCAAAACTGGTACAGATAGGTAGATGAGCTGCCGCTCCTATGGTACCATTTATGCGCCAACTGAGTTGGTGTGCCGACTTCTCTAAGAGTTAATCAAACACCATTTTCACATCAAATAAACTTTGTTTTGAGTGGCATGTAAGTTGCCGCCTTGAAATAGATGTCTATTGATGTCTCTGTCGATATTCTGCTACTTTCGGCATCGTGCTGATTACCGCCGCCCTACTGCTGGACCAATATGCTGCAGCGATGTTGCCACCGGTACAGATTTGTCCTGTAAGGAAGGGTAAAATGGCTTCATGAAAAGCCATTTTTCTTAGATGGAAATCGCGCGTATATTATTGGAAAATAAATTGTGAAATGTCAGATCAGTGCATAAAACGCATAGTTTTTGTTTTAATGTAAACTGGTACTTTTTTTTTTTTTTTGCTTTCATACCGTGAGTAGGGAAATGGGAAAAAATAATGCTTCGCTGTTGGGAAAAAGCACATGCCCAGAGTGACAATACAGACATGCAACCGCTGCTTTAGTGATGACAGAAAAGGGCAGCATCCTTAATTTTTCCCCCTCAAAGGAAGTAATTTCCTTGAGAAACGTAACAAGACAGATGTCATATAAATATAACTTTATTGAAAGTCAGATTAAGCTCTCTTTCTTCAATTTACACAATATGTTCATAAATTATTGCATTTTTCATTTCACAAAACAATATAATGTCATTTTGTTGCATCGCCACGTAAATGGGCAAGAATGCGCAATGTGATTTCGGTAAATTAATTACACAAACCTCAAAACCATTTCTTTTTCCTCCATTTTCCATTATTCTGTTGAAGAAACAAATGAAACACCATCTGCATTGTATTCCACCAAGGGAAATCACTATAAATTTTGGGAGAAACTAGTTGCAAACGGATGATGGTGATTACTGGCACGAGCCGGTTACGGACACTAGAGGATATATCCTATCTGGATAGGCATTGGTGGCCTTCTCTCATGACAGCACCGATTCGATGTCTAGTGTAAGTAAGACTAAATCAGTAAAATTGAACTGTATAATTTGTATCCTTTACCAGAGCGGTGCTGTCCTGAGAGAGAGCCGCATTAGCAAGAGGAGGGACTCCTTCTCAGTGGACATTAAAGTTAGGATTACATGATATTTTATCTAGTCTAGACTAATTCTAGATCCAGTTGAATGGTGGTATATCATTATCATATCCTGACACATTCAGAAACCCTTTCAAAAATCGAAGAATCTTAAAAGGTAACTCATGCTGATTATTTGGGAAGTCACAAACGGACCTTACAGAAGGTTAGCAAAAGAGAAGACTTGTGAAATTTGAAATTAAAATATTTTAAGTAAGTTTCAGTTTAATTTACCACTACACTAGGCCTACACAAGGTTTTACAAGGAAGTTGGTTGTTCTTAATCTTATGTTTGTATATGAAAATCACATATAACATAACTGTCACCTAGGAAAATTGCGGTAGCAAATTTCCGCTTTCTTTGAGCTTTGCCGGAATTTTGCAGATTTTCACAAATTTAGATATTTTCTACAAATTTGGTGCAAATTTTGCCCATTTTGGCAGAACAACTCACTTTTTATGCTACAGTCGCAATATTGCATTAAAGGAACACAAAAATTGTGTTCCATTTCTACTGTGGTGATACATATTTAAAGAAGTTATAAAACCATATTTGCAAATTTTACCACATATTTCAGGCACATTTTGCAGTTATTGGTGCAATTTTTGAGGGTTTGAAATGCATTTTTCCGCAGGGATAGATATAACATATTTATGTGAGATATGAAATGTGATATCTGTTATAGATGATATATTATGGAAGTTTCAGCATTGCATAAATAAGACTATATTATAACTTCTTATGTTTATGTTGAATGTCGGTTTTATAAATCAATAATAAAACTTCATGGTGAGCTTGTTTCTAATTTTTTTTCTTGTCAGCAGCCTGCTCTCTTACAAAATGTGAGGACATATAGCAGTGCTACTTTAACAGTTGCGGCTGTTGAGGACAAAGTTATGAGTGTTTGCAAAGCATATGATAAAATCAATGCTGAAAAGGTACTCTTTCTTTATTATCAATTTCTTGTGGGATTTAAGAAGGAATATTAGAAGCAAAACAGAATTCATAGAGATGCAGTAAAATTGAAATGTCAGTTTCAAATTTTACAGAAGGTAAATCAAGGATGCCTGTGCAAAGACTGTAAGTAAGAAAGATAAGGTCTATCGGTAGGCACTCATTGAAATCATTTGAGAATATTGTGTAAGGAGTTGCAGTGATATTCCTTCTTATCTCACTTGAGGTAGTTGTTAACATGTGCACAAATTCATTGGCATTTTGAATTGTTGATTTCATTGCAGCCATTCTTTCAGCCTCAGAGATGGTATGCAGGTAAAGCGCCCCTCACATTAGAGACTATACGGCAGCGTGTTGAGCTGGTTTTGAAATTGTATGACAAAATTAACCCTGAAAAGGTACTAGAACAAAATCAGATGTTAAATTCCACATTTAATATTAATAAATGTTTACATTTTTGTTTGTTGAAGGAATAGAAAACTATCATCAAAATGCCTTCACATGGATTTGTTTGAAAATAATTTTGATATGAGCATGATCTTTCGGCTTAAATTATATAAGAAAATGATTATGTGTTTGTTTCCTTCCTAATTTCATTCAAGTAGAATGAAAAAAATCTTTTCATTTGACAGTTTTATATATTCTTGAATGTCACAATGTATGCTTGCATAAAATTCCACAATTTTCCACAATGGAGAACATTTTTTATTTGAAATATTTCAGATAACAATGGACTCCCACTTCATGAATGATCTTGGTCTCGACAGTCTGGATCAAGTAGAAATTATCATGGCTATTGAAGATGAATTTGGTAAGCAGCACTCCAAGCTAGAGAATTAAAAAGTGTAGATGAAGCAACTTTTACTTTTCATTCAGAAGGTCACTGTAATGAATATATTGTCAAGTATCATTCAGTTATTGATCTGATACTTGGACACACCGACTAGTAACAGTTATAAAAGCTGAAGAACTTCTAGTTTTGTATTTGGTAACTGATTTTCTGCATTCCTTGAAATGATACTCTACTGGGTCATCAAGATGTTACAGTCTGTATTGAGGAAACATGGCGTGCTGAAATCACAATGAATGTTCTTGAAAAAGCTGCTGTTAAAAGCTCAGTATACAAACCAAAACTCTACCAAAACCGTTTGTAAATTTAAAATGAGTTACATTAGATCAGTCCTTTGGAGGGAAATATGCAAAATTTGGAACACAGTACAACATACCAAATGCTTTGTAATGTATTTATAAGCATATTTGGGTACATGTAATAGATTTTGGAAATCTTTACATCATAAGAGACAATCTGAATTGTGATTAGTAAAAAGAAGGTGGAAATAAAAGAATAGTAGGGGAATGAACCACAGCTGATCACCCTTTCAAATGATTCATATATGGGCTATCCCACCCCCATACCCACACTCACATCATCCTTAGTGGAGTGGTCCTGTTAAAATGAAATGGGAGTTAGAGATACATATAGAAGAATGTTGAACTTAGGGATGTCAAGATTAGTGGACTAGACATCTTGTACTGAATTTCTTAAACTGTGATAGCTAGTTACATGTATGCCTTTAACAATTCATGTGCATACTTTTGGAAGTCTCACTTCTCAGGTCCTCTGTATGAGTAAGAGAGTCTGGCATGGTTATTTTGTCTCCAAATTTATCCACAATAATTGCCACAATTATTATTTCAACACTACTAAATTTGGAGGTTCATGAATTTTATTGCCACGTCTCAGAATGACCTTTCCTATGAGTCTCATGATATTTGCACTGCCATTTAGGTAGTAGTGTGTATTTCTAATTTGCCAAATATAGTACAAGTTGGACTGGCATTTCTAATCTTCCAAAATGTTTCGGGGAAGTAACCTCAAATGAAATTATTGCTCAAATGTTTGATTCTGCTATCCTCAGGTTTCGAGATCCCTGATGCAGACTCAGAAAGATTAATGAGGCCACGAGATATTGTACAGTACATTGCAGACAAGGAAGACATATTTGACTGAGAGTGGGTTAATCTTCTGAATGTTTAGTTAAAAAGTAAGTAACATAGCTGTGTGACAAAAGTTTAGCAAAATCTAGTGGTACCACCAACTCTAGAATTCTGCCAAAGTTGACATTTTAATGTAATTGGCGGTATAAAGAAGTTTCTACAAATCAAATTTGTTGTCTTAAACCCCTAAAAATCCCGCCATCTTATTTGGTCATCCCACAGACCACATTTAATGCTCAATAGAATTCCAAGTCCACATCATCAGATATTTCATGGTTTGAAGCACAACACTGGGAGGGTGTATGTGAAGGAGAAAAGGTGAGGGGAAACTGTTATGGTTTGGGTATGTGGGAGTTGTCAGCCAACAAATCTGTGTTGTCCTACCATTATGCTCAAGGCTGTTTTTGGCGTCTCAGCTTAAAGAGTATTCCTAACCCAGTCAGATTCCAATAAGGGACTATATATTGGCACCGCATTTAACTAGATATGGTATGTGTTTCAAGTTAGGAAGTTTAAAGTAGATCACTTAACCTAGACTTTAAAGCCAATCTACAAATAAGTGTTCACAGTCAGTAACGTTAATGTCAGGCACTATGTAAATCCAGGTCAAACTAGTCTTAGCATAGAAGTGTTTAGTAGGCTATTGTTTAGTGACAAAATTTGGGTGTACTGCATGTTCTTCAGTGCTACTGATGGAATGTAGCTGGTGATACAGTAGGATCAACTTTACTATATTTATTGAAAGAAGGGGAAAGCCAAAGCATTCAGACTGAGGAAGCCCTTGAAAATTGAAACGTTCAGATTTCTAACTCCAAACACTTTTCAAAAGTAGGACTGCTTTCCATCTGTGCCGCATATGGATTGCATATTTAATTTACAGATGGAGAGAGAGAGAATACTGTTGTTCAACACTGAAAATCTGTGGTAACATCACTGACCTTTGAATACTCTGGGATTTAGACTGAAATGGGGGTTGGGTAGCAGGGGGTATGCCTGCTGGTGCAGTGAAAATAGCATATCAAAGATGAAGAGATATGACAGACTAAGTCACAGTTTTGAAGTCTGTTTTGTATCTCAGTTCAGTGATACATGTCTTCCATCACACACTGAGACAATGTTTATAGCACACGAAATTTTGGAAAAAAGGAGATGATATATGCAAGGTCCACCTAATTATGAAAGTTGGATTGGAAGTTTTCTGTTAAAATGGCATTGTGGATAGTCAGAGGTTTGGGATTCTCTGTACTTTCAGCACTGTGCCACCCAAGAGGTGTCTATACTGGAAGTCAGAAAGTAGTTTGTGAGCAACTGATCTGGCAGTGGGCTAGGCTGGGATTTTGCATCCAGCAGTACACATCAACCAATGTCTAAATCAAGTACTGCTAGGCCATTTTTGCTGTTGGTGATGCCTGGCAAACTGTGTAACCCTGATAACCCATCCTTTGAATAAACCAGCTACTCACTTAGCAGGATCAGTCATTTCAGTTCTTTCATGTGCACTGTCTTGATGAAGGGTATGCTGTACATAGTTCGTGGATAACATTGTCCAACAAATCTCGTGCAAAAGGTGATGGTAATAATCACTATAGGTTTTATTGAACAGTACTGCACCCATAAGGTTTATAGATGCATACTGTAAATTGTGTATAACATATCAATCATGATATGAGCATGCAAACAGGTAAATTTGATCTTTTGAGTTCTGTCATGTACCAGGGAGTTGTTGCTCCCATATTGGTTTGTCATGCTCTGCGCCTGCATGAATATTCACCAATAATCAAGAGCAGCCCGGCATGTGCAGAGCTTGTAAACAAACCAATATGTGAGCAACAGTCCCTTAGGTGATGGAGCTGAAAATACCTAATTGTTATCCATTGTTTGACCACAAATTGGACAATATGGATTGTGGCTCAGCTGATGATGCTGTGTATTGTTATGTCACTTCCCCTTGGCAACACAGGGGTAAAACAAGATGTTGATAACACAACCATCCTTCAGACCAAACTGCCGCATTTTATCATGGGTATCTCATTTAACAATCCCAGCTGCTTTGTGCTTTACTAAATATTCTGGATACCAGCTACTTTTTATAGTGAACAAAGCAATCAAGAATGTTGAATTGTTTGTGGAGTGTCCTATGCAGTGAATTCTATTAAACAGTGGTTGTGTTAACAGATTTTCATTGCTGGCTCATCATCTGGTCATTACATGCACATGATGTCTGCTTCCAGGTAACTTCTATTCACTTTTTATTTTCCATTTTCAGGATGTTAAGAGAATTGCTACACATTGTTGACTGTTCATGGGTACTGGCGATTTAGCTTCCCTTGAAAGTTAGGTGAATTGATAAGGAAACTAAGAGGAAACAGTTGCATGTGTGATTGTGTCACATTTATCAAAGAACAGAGAAGGAATGCTTTAATTTGGGATGGATTGAAAGTTCTTAAAAAGTTTACCAAGATAAGTAGCTTTTCATGTTAGAGTTAGCATTTTCTTCATTAAGGAGAAGTGTATTGCTGTCACATACGATTTGCCCGACATCAGTAAAGCTCTGGTAAAGGATGATAAACATGCCTCATGCTGAGAATTTGACCATTTGGTTTCTGATTGTGAGTGTGTAGTTTGCTACTTCGTTTGTAAATTTCCTAGAAATAGCTTCTTACGTAGTGTTTGCAAGTGAACAGTGAATTGGATGAATGGTTTGATGTTATGTGGACAAGATACTATAGCCAATGTAAATTATTGTTAGCTGTTTCTTCTTGTGTTCTGTGAGTGATTGCTGGCATGAATGAGATTATGAGTTCAATAAGAATTTATTATCAAGAATGAGGTCAAATAAAAACAATTTTCAACAGCTCATGTTTTTGTGGAACACTGTTTGACATACAAATGTACCGTTAATATATGACAACAGAGAATCCTTCCTTTTTTGAATGAAGAATTAACAGATCTGAGTCTTTCAGCATCAGCACATAATAGAATGAGCATCATTGTCTAGTAATATCAAACTGGCATGGCCTCATTTGAGCAACAGAAAACTCGGCACACAATTTTTATGATCACCTTCAGCAAGATGTTTATTCAATATAGTCTACTAACTCAGTATAATACATACGCAAGTGCGAAGCACTGAAATCATAAAAATGAATATAATACTCATTACATTTTATGATGTGACTTCAAATTGTTTTAAATGTGCAGATTAAGACACTGAAAGTTACAAAATACAAAAATGAATACACAAGCAGTAGCATCTCTTGTCCAGCATGTGAACAAAATGAACAAAAAAAACACAGCATCTCCATCAAAATATCCTCTCTGGCAACACCCACTCTCGGTCAATATCTTAAATTATGGTGGGCAGGTAAGAAGAAGGGGTAGATCTAAAACCTCAAAATTTAAAAGCATGGACAGACTATCCATGTTCAAACAATAAATGCACTTTATAACCAAAGCCTAATCAACAGGCTGCAGGGCTCAAAAGACTACCTATCATTTGTTAACTTGAAAATAAAAGCTGGAAGTATTACCATATAAAGATGATTTAGAAGTTTGAACAGACGAGTTCTTTCAATATTTTCACCATGTGGTCTCAACCTTGCACTTTCTGCTTGTTTTTTGTCATCTGAGATTAGCCGGTAATGCTGGATCCAGAATTAAGCTACCATACAATGCCAGCAAACTGCAGGATCATTCCCTCCCCACTTGCTATGCATGTCTCAGCAAGACAACCAGCGCTCTCACTCACACAATACCAATACCCAAGTAGCATGTTAAATCTTGCCAGGTGAAAGTGAAGAATCTGACCACCAAAAAATATGAGTTAACACCATTTGACAATATTTCTGGACAAACCGGCACTCAAAAATTTGGTTAATAATTAATTCTCCTCCCCAAATTTCTATGACTTATTCTCTTTTCGCTAGTTCTTATTTCATTTGGTTTGTTAAGCAGCCAATTTTGTAACTAACAATTTCGCTAAACATGATGCCAAGTGATTACATGAGACCATATAAACTTAAGTTTATGTCCTAAGGCTGTCCATGCTAAGATATCCAACACAAGTCCCCATACAAATTTACATCAAATTACGACCAAAACACATCTGGTCTAATCACATGAAAAACTCTCTTTTGCTCACAAAAATTCAACAATCGCACAGTCCTCTACAAACCAGATGTCACATGTTAATACCACTCTTTTAAGTCTTGAGCATGCTATGGGTTATTTTACTTTCACATAAGGGTGGAAATATAATGCAAATCTTTCTCTCAAAATGCAAGGCAAATTGGTGCTACCCAACTTTTTTGGCCCTGACAGTTTACAACTGTGTCAAGTGAAAAAAACTGCTCTTAAGCAGTGGGGAAAAGCTCTAATTTCTCCAATTTCTGTTCTCAAAGAAATGTTCACCCATCCCATGACAATCACACAAAACAGTTACAGCAAAACTCTGGTATCATCATAAAAGTCCCATAACCTATCACTCAGTCACCCAGTTGACACAATCAACTGTTTGGGTCTCTGCAATAGCCCTGTCTTAAACTTTAAGAATGATGTGGTAAATGCCATCCACTACGACTACGATATAGCAACCTCGTGTGCTTATAAGTGGCTTTTTTTTTCATAAGGATCAAATTTTTTATAAATTTTGTAAGTTCACCTTGATTCTCAAAAGTTAATTCCTTCGAAGAAAGTTCTAAACAGAATTTTTTCAAGTGCTTATTATTACTAGTATCAATAAATTGGCAGAGGGCAGTACCCACAAATGTTGAACAGTTATTTTCAGTTACTACTCCACATCATTTGGACATCATCGATCAGTATTTCTTCTACCAGTGAAAAGCCAGACTTTTGGTTTGGCAATCCTGAAATGTCCTTCCAGATTATACTTTTGCGCTCATAAACACATGAGGAGATCACCAAGCTAACCTGCAAAAAGCAGATCCTCATAAAAGAGAAGAAACAAAACTTCTACAAAACCCAGTCTAAGAATAGTTATGTGTGATGTTACCAGGGTATTACTGTATTCTGATTTCTAACATCATCGCTTATAATGCCATCTGTTCACTTGAGGAAATGATCCAACCTGTCAAAATTTTTTTTATGCACAAAAAGCCATCACAAACCAGCTAGTACTAAATATTCATCTTAGACTCAACCACAAACATACCCCAGCTTTGAATGCTGTGGGATCACTTTCAGGTATTTACAACATGGTATGAATTGAATGCACAGGATGGGAATGAGTAATGAGATTTGTGCAGCATTTTCCAATACTACAATATTCCTTCTCGTAGGGAAACAATAAACACCAACTTCAGGGTAACACCAACTTTAGGCACATTTTGTACAGCTGAACAACAAATGTAGCAAGGTAAGGGGCAATTGAAAATCTGTCACCATTCATGCAAACATTTAACATTATTTGAATTTCATGCAAAGACAGCCAGGTGTCTCAATTGATCTATGGAGAAAAAGGAAATTGTGTACAAATCCAAGACTAGTCTTCAAAACCCAATTTGTTTATCTGGAAGTTAACGGTCCACATGCTGATGGACATGAAATATTGACGTATCTGTGCAATTTCCAGTCGAACACAAATGGTCAACTGCTGCTTTACTAAAAGTTTAGGGACCTGAAATGAGACATACAAAGCCATAGTGACTGTACCTGTGACATTAGATAAACTTTCCCAGTGGGAGAAAACTGACAGTCTATGCGACAGTCTTTTACATACAAGAACATGGACTTGGATTTGTTCCCTGACACTGCATTATTTTCTCATCACTGGACTATGACGTATGAAGTCATTACTTATTCCCTCCAAATTTCTTCTCACAATACAGTCGACTCCACCTTATCTGAACCCAGAAAATGGCAACTTCTGCTTAACTGCAAGACTTCTCACATAACTAAATGTGTGGCGGCATGGGAAAACCCCGACAAAGTCGCAACAGCACGAACGGAGTAAAGTGCAAAAAACACTTCAAAAGTAATTTCTTACGAAAAACTAGTTCTGCACATTTTCTTGACATTTAGACTTTACTTTATCATGTCCTGGAATATTTTACAAAAATACGACCTGTAAATGCTTTAATTTGATGATTTTAGAACACCTCTAATTGTGAAAATTGCTAGAATCAAACTTTAAATGCGTTTTCCTCTGTTTACTTCTTCAAAATGTTTGTCCTTATTTTCTTTCATATCTTTGTTCATAATTAAGATAAATCAGAAATTTAAAAACCACTGTATTCAGCTCGAAAAGAGCTTTCACATGATACCAATATCTCCATAACTCAAAAATTTTCATTTGTCATGGTTTTCCCATGCCACCACACAAATGTTACATGATATACATAAGCATTGGTTAATTGCAACTTTCTCCGTGCTCCCAAGGAGCTGTGATTAAGTGAAGCTGACTGTAGTTTGGCTCCTGATCACATTATTGATTTTTCTAAATCATACTGTTAGTGTTAGTAGTTCAAAGAATGAATCTATAAAATTTCTGATTGCATTTCAGTTTTCTTTTAATCTGAAACAAGGCTAGCACAAATTGTCATGTATGACTGATAATTTCAGTACTCTTTCAGGGCATTCCAATTCCAGCTTAAAACTGCTTATGTGTAATGCTATGCTATTATGTTAAGCAGAGACCAAGATCTCCAAACTGCATACCTTTTCATTCTTCCTAAAAAAATTAAGGCATAATTACAGATGCCAGATCTTAGTAAAATTTCTTGTTTATAGCTATGACTGCAGATAGGACTGATGTTAAAGACATTGGTCTACAACTTATGCAACTACTTGATGACCATAGCTTTAATACAGTAATCACATTTGACATAACTTCAGTTTGCAGAGATTTCTGAAAAGAAAAGACTTAAAATAATCTAAAATTACATTTGTTGGTAAGTGGTGACACGCCTTTCCCTTATGTTATGAAGACATAAAAAAAACTGCAGATGAAACACTCTGCTTGTTGGGGTAAATCAGTGTTAATGGTGAATTGCTGGATTTGCACTGAGAGCCTACGGCCGCCCAAAGTCCAGAAAATTTATTAATGAAAAACATAGCAACGCTAGTAAATCAGCAGAAAAAGATGAAACTGTAACATTTTCCAGCATGCTTGGGTGTTATATACAACAGTCAATGATTGGGTAAGTCAGTGGACATTGTCAGCTCAGTGATATCTGAAAGGTCAAGCTATGGGATAACATCACAGCTCAACGGACAGTCTATTGATAGCAGCATCCCAATCTTTCAAACCAATATATATCATGAATCGCAGACTGTCATAATAATGTACACTGGATACAACAATGTCCATTGAATGTCCCAAATGTAATATCTTTAAAAAAATCATTAAAATGCAGGCATGAGATTTTGAAAAGACAGTCCCTTCTCTCCAGTTCATTAAGGCAAACATGGATAATGTGGACGACGCTAAGGAAGCAGACTGAAAAATATTATAAAATCAAAGTTTTCCACATCCATAATCTCTGTAACTGAAAGCTTAGAATTACAGTGGAAAGGTTCCTTTTACCACAGGTCACAACTCGGTGGCGTGAAGACTGTCCAAGTCTAGCTCTACAAAGAGAATGAAAGTAAACAAAACAATTATGTACACAGCATGGGGGTAATAGTTTTTTTACCAATTAATTTAATATCACTCCAGTATCTTGAAGAAGGCACTCTTATCTTATTATGTTACTTTTTACAAACAGTAAACTAAATCCTCTTGCTGATTGCTAATTTCTTAGTGAATACTGTTCAAAACTGACTACAAACTGACAGAACACTGATCAAAGTTCTCAAACTGACACCTAAAAATCCGCGTTTAAATACTGTTACAAGCGGACACTACATTTCAATTACATTTACTAAAAGTACACCACAGCGCTAATCACTACTAAAAAATTTACTGTGAGAGACTGTGCTGATTGCCTTAAAATGACTTGTGCCCAGAAGGACATATATCTGAATTTTGATAACAACCACAAACATTTTCCATGCTAGACATACCAACACACACATACACCCAATAAAAAGCACAACTGATTATGCATATAAATATTTGGGCCTTGTTTCTCATTCAACGCAACTGATCCCTTCACTAACGATCCATTTGTGCAGTGGTTTGTCTATTTTATTTGGTCGCATCCTTGAAAGTTTAAAAAAAGATTGGCTGACAAACAAAGCAATAAGATCGGAGAACATCTTTCTGAATACAGGGTTGATAAAGTAATGGTTCCCTCTGGGAAGTTAGTCAAGAATAGTCTGATGATATGGTTCATAAACGTGTTTGGAATAGTTTATGCAACACAAGACAAGGAAAAATCTAACTCTACCTACAGAAAAGTGTCTAAATGTACTAGAATATTTTCACAGATTTTCCTGAAAAGAAATCTTTCCTAGGTATTGCAGATGCACAAAAGAGAAAAAGAAACGTGGCCCAGATTTTAAGAATATACACAAGCTATACCATGATAGTGTGAGCTCACATTAAAACCAGTGCTTCCATCAAACGTAAAAGCAAAGTGCCTTTCTCACTGGCTTTTGCTCAGTACTTACACATAATTTTCAAACCTACAATTAATCGTTACATAATCCTTACAGCCATATTTACCTGCACTGACTGCAGTATGGTCTTCCTTAATCCCCTTTCTTTAACATACATGTGTATTCTGTCTCCTCAGTTTGTGATAATGAGCACAGACTAGGATCTTAAGCTGGAAACACTGAACAATGTGTCTCAAACACATGGAACACTGGTTGATTTCAGTACTCATTACTATGACTGTAAGCAATGACGATACATCATGTATACACGAATGTTAACCTAGAGACATTAACACACAAGCATGTCATCCTAATCATGCAGTAATTACAGATTAAGGACCTGCTCATGCTGACAGCTGTTTCATGTTAACTGAAGGCAAAATCAAAGAGGAAAAAAAAGACCAACAAAGAAACCAGAGGTTATTGTATACAACAGATCTCTGTACAGGCTGGTTTACAGAAAACGTACAGAAGGACTTCACAAACTCACTTGCTATATAAACTTGAAAATCCAACTTATATATATAATGCTGAGTCCATTATTATTTATCCATATCACTCACAAATTCAGACATCTCAAAAACTTGAATTTATGGACTTGTCCACTAGAATCTGAGTTAGTGAAGTCAGTCTGTACTTGCATACTATGCAGATGGAAGAGCATAATGCTACAATGCTGATACAGACCACATATAAGCATCAATGCATTTCTACCAAAAAAAAAAAAATGTTAAAAACAGATACAAAGCTTGCAAAGCAGTTTCATGCCAACATTATCATGTCTCAACTTTTGAATGTTTGAGAATCTGATAATATGTTAAAGGCTTGGCTACACAACCTACCAGAGAACTCTCTGTATATCTGACATGAGCAAATAAAGAACAAGATGAGATGAACAAAAAAAACAAACAAAAATCAGGAGGTGATGAGGTAACATAGGTGTTGCTCCAAAATGCTGTCAGGGAATAATCTGTCAAAAACTGGGTAAATGAATGCGTGTGCTCAAATGGGAAAGCTGTGCTTGGAAGAGAACGGACACTGCAACCAAGAATTAGTCAAACATAAAGGTTTACAGTACTTTAGATTCTTAAATAAACCCAGTTTAAAAAAATAGACTCAACTGTTGAAACTACATGTTTCTAATTACACATTATCTTTTCATGTTTTTTTTTCTATCGCTCACCAATGAAGTTATTTTGTCCATTATCTGACTTCCTGTTTCGTGTTTTCTAATGACTTTATTAACTTCTTGTTACCTTTCTCTTCTGTGACAGTTTCATAACTTTACTGTGATGTTCCTGATTGGAGAAGTGTAAACATGACACAGCAAGATTTCAAATTCTCATTGTTACTTGTAGTTTGACACTGAATTATTAGTGGGAGAAGCCCAAGCTTTAAAAAAAATATGTTCTGCTCTCTTGATTATTTTTTCTTGGAACATGAAAATGAAGCATAGGATTAACTCGCATATGAACACATATCAGTCAGGCTCAACATTGTCACATAGTGTTACAGGTCATAATGAAATGTGTCACATCTGAAGACACAACAGGTCAGTCACAAGTTCCTAACAAGTTCCTAAGAGAAGGGAGTGGAGAGCTCAGCCTGAGGCACAGGTACTCGTTCATCTTGCAGCTTTCCTGGAGTGAAACTGGATGACCAGTTGTGGATTCAAATGTAACTCATATTTCATGACAGCTTGTAAGGCCAAAGCTGAGCCTGACCTTATTGTTGTATATCAGCATTTTGCTTGCTATATTTCCCTTTAATGGCAAGGTGTGCAACACTGAACCACACAGGTAACCACTGTGCGAGGTTGCGTTTTCCTTTCTAAACAACACATGAAGCAGGTAAATTCAATGACTACTGTAAACAGTTAACTCTGAAAGCATGGCACAGCATACAAGAAGTCTGCCTTCCTTCTCTTTACAATGAACTAAAAAGCTGAAAAATTCAACTGAACAGCTTATGGATCAAGCTTGTGGGTTAGTATCAGCAAGGGTAGCCGGCATCCTGTTCTAATAAAAAAACTGCATTCTCAATTCCCCTCAGCTTAATAATGAGTACCATAATAAACAAAAAATCAAAAACTCTAAAAAAAAAAAAACAACAGTCAAACATTACACAGGAAGCTACATAAAGAATGGCATACATTTTCTGTAGAAAAGTGGCTCACAGTGTCAGCGCAGACATACTGTATTATGATGCATTTTAATGTGCTGTCAGAGAAAGGATGCCTGTAGCACAGATGTGCCTACCAGAGAGAACCTAAAGCTGATTCAGCAAATATTATGTCAGACTGAGAAGCGGAGTGGTGGTTGGATAAAAAAAAAAATAACAAAATCAAACACGACAAACTGTACTTACTAAACTCGCTTATCTATAAACAGAGAAATGTGTAAGAATGAGCTCATGACAAATTATGTACATTTAGTCAGGGATATGGGAATGGATAACGAGGGGAGAGGGGAAAGGGGCTGTGTAACGAAACAGAAACTTGTGTTAGGTTTTATTTCCTGATTCACTCCAGCAAGCCTCGCATAGCAGCTCAAGCCTCTCTGGTGACCAGCCACTGAAAGTGGCTCGTGGAAAGTTTTTTTCTTTTATACACAGAATACATATTATTCCAGTTTGAATCCACCTATCTTATTGAAGTTACTTCTTGATAAAGACATTTCATATCACACCCACAGAAGTTAGGCCAGGAAATATCAAAATATGAATATGAACTTTTTTTTTTTTTTTGGTCTAACTGAATCATATCACATGAACCCAATTTCTGCCTAAAAGTTTATCACATGCAGAAAACAGCCTGTTCCACATCCCAGAGGGAATTTCTCTTTCTCCTCTCCAATGTCCTTACGTTTACACAGAATGTCTTCACTTGGTTAATACCCATGGAATCATGCTCCTCACTAGCCAATTGGTTCTTCAAACTGACTTCAAGTAACAGTTTTGTGAACACTACACGACAAAAATGTTGTGCATCCTCTCTTGATTTTGTTAAATAAATCTGCACCCTGAGGTCTATTTAATGCTATAGGTGTTGCCATCTATTCTGAACCACTGTCATTAACTCTCTTAGGACTGACATCTTTTTGTTGCACACAACCATTCAAGACAGGGTTTTGAGATCCTTTTCAAAATTCACAAATAAGAAAGTAATAAAACAATGATAATGCAATTTGGAGAGATTAAATTTAACATGTTCAACTTCCAAATGACAAATCATTCATGTAGTTATGCTCCATATTTTTTGTGATATAAAATTTGAACAAAAAAAAAGAAAACCAATTGTTCATGGAAAAAAAAAGGTCATCATTCATATCCGTCTGCCTGCATCTTCTGTCAGTTTTCTGTTATGGCCAAATTTCTAGATCTAGGGATGAACAAAAGTCATTAAAGTCCACACTTAAGCCACTGTTTATGATTTCCTTAAGCCCATTTCCTAGATGATGAACCAAACTGACTGCAAAAACATCCAGAAATCGGTTGATTTTTTTTTGCCATGCTGATGGCATCCCAATTCATTAATATAATAATAATATTACACTTTCTGATCCTATTAAAAGAAATGGACCTAAGAATAGCACATTCATGAAAATTTCCATCAGAACTGCATGGTTGAGAAGCAGTATAAGGGTAAGAAATACAACCCAGCAAGGGTAGCAATAATCGTCCCCAAGTGAGTTAATGAAAGTCTTCACTTTTTTATCCCTTTCCATTACCGCTGCATTTTCTCTAAATTTCAGTGTTAACCATCGGTTTGAACACTCTTTCCAGCCTTGTGAGATCTGGCTCTAACAGGCTAATAACAACTGGACCACAGAAAAAGCACAGACTAACTGGGCAAGAGAAACTAATTGCATGCTCAATGTGTGCAATGCAAGTAAAGTCCCACCCTGAGGCTGAAATAATTCTGGAGTGAATCAGTTTTCAAACCATGTCATAATATCACTGCATCCTCAAAGGAACATTATCTGTACAGGCAGAGAGCGCTCATGTGGTCACTCACCAAATATAATGAAACAAAACACCATAGAAAAAGATCATAAATAAACAAATACTGACCACTACCTTAAAACCCCTGTTGTTTTGATCCCTGAATGTCATACCACATCTCTCAATATTTAAAAAAAAAAAAAGTGAAGAAAAACATTTAGTACCATGCACATAATAAAAAAAAAAATTAGATGTGAGAATCTTTGGTCAACTTTGCAGAAAAAAAATTGGAAAGAAAAAACTTTTTAAAATAAAAAAAAAAAAATCAGTCACAGATAGCAATATTTGTACATTGGTGTAGAAGATAATATATTAATGTCAAAATATTCACATGCATATTTTGCGTAAGTTTTTCACATTCACTGCTGTAACACAAAGACTGTGGGTCCCAGGAAAGCACTGCTTTAAAGTCATTAGTATTTTTAAGCGCAAACAAAATTAAACTACAACCTTCATGGTGAAATATTCATAGAGTAACACAGAGAATTTGCACAGCAATACCGATTCTGCAATATTAACACTAACAGAAAAAGCTGATGAAAATATCTCATAAAAGATACTTTAAAAATTATCAAATAAATATTGATTCAGAGGCAGGGGTTTGATCAACAATCAATCTGTATGAATTATAATTCAAATAATGTTTCTTAAGAAAAAAACAAAACTGACACCTTTACATAAAAGAGGCAGGCACACTTAAGGCAGTATTTACATATTAAAATGTGTAAAAATGAACTGATGAAGGCATCACAATATCTGAGACGGACGTTGCACTACGCAGTTTATCACAATTTTGTATCTTCTGACTCCTTAGCAACAGGGGGAGGAGGGGGAGGGGGAGAAGGTCTTGGGTGCATGCTATGGTGGCGGCTTATTGCATGGGGTGGGGGCGGCCGATGGACTCCCACATTCTGAGTGTTAGCAGCAGAATTTACAGTATCTGACCCATCACCTCCATGTTTCGTAGCATTTTCAGGACTCCCCTCTTCAATGCTGTAAGAAGATAAACTACCTGCATTAGGGACCCCAGCCACTGGGTTGCCATCAAGGCTTCCTCCTGAGTGGTTGATCATGGCCCCTGCCGAGGCCGACCTCTGATGGCCTTTTCCAGCAGGAGGATTTAGAGTTGGTGGGAGCCGAGGTCTTTCTGGTGGCACAGAATCCAGGGGTCGTTCAGGAGGTCGCACTGTTGGCCGATCTGATTGGTTTAACTTCTGTATCTTCTCCTGGATCCCAGGAGCCTTTTGGGGCTCAGTAGGTGATTCAGGGGAGGCAAGTGGTGCTGTCCTGGGCCATGTCTGAGACTGGCTATTGATGCCACCATTACTACCAGCAACTCCACCACTCCCAGCAATGTTCGAAGAATCACTAGTAGGTCTGGAGTTTGCTGCTGTTGTTGCAGTGACCGTCACATTGAAAGGCCTTTCAGGAGGTGGGGGAGGAGCTGGTTTACGCGTCAAGCGTCTCTGTATTGGGCTTGAAGGATCCGGACTGAATAAGAAAGAAAAATTGTGCCAATATAGACTAACTGTTCATGGATAGTTATTAGTGTTAGCATAAAATGGCAGCATGACAGATGTGCTGCATCCGAAACTAATTCATTCACCAAGGATAGGTGAAACCCTGATATACTTATTGCTATTTTCATGAACACTTTATCTTCTTTATATGTATTACAGCATATCGGACAGATTAATAGCCAAAACAAACGTGGAAAAAGACATGATTATTTTTTTTTGAGAGAAAAACAGCAAATAATGTAGTTTGAAGATAAAAATTGAATGTTCTCCTGCCAGTGATGACTCAATGTGCGTTTGTTCATTTTCTCTCAAACACAGCACATTGCTCTGCTTAGATATAAAGATGACAATGAACTACCAGTCTTGTATTTGGTGACAACATGAACTTTCAGCTTATTATTTAGACTATTTGGCTAAGTTGTAAGAAGAAACCTTGAAACTGGGTTTACATAATGGAGAATATTTTTAGATGTAGTCATTATCATGGCTTTTTCATGGCACATATTCATTAAAATAATTGAAAAGTGTTTTTCCAAAATTTTGCAGATCAGATACACTTTCGTTGAAAAATTAGGTGGTAGTGATTTCAAAGATGCATTTCTGTGATAATTCATTCAAAACCAAATTGAGTTCCAATCTCCATGCCTTCAAATTTTATGTCATTTAAAAGTAAATAAAAATATATGAGTGAAGAACAATTACCTGAATGTTATGTCCCTTTATCTATATATATAAAAAACTTATAAGCTTAAATTTGTGACATCGAGAAACAGGAAAGAAATCACCGAATGACATCAAAAATTCACAAAAATTGTCTTGTTATTTATAGTTGAGCCTCTTGGGTGTTTGGCAAGTGACTGGACCACAGTTTACTTGTAAAAGTTCAAAAAGAGCAACAATAATTCAAAGAATGAATTCAAAGAAAGCAACAATAATTTGTAGTGATTTCTCTCTGTGACAAAGCTTTTGAATGCCTTGGAGCTGCGCCCAGCGCTGCGAACACCAGAACTTATGGGGAAAGTGCAAGACAAAAAGTCGTCATGTTTTACTTGAATGTGGATACACTTTTAGAACAGGAATATCACATCACTCTTCAATTAGACTAGAGATTTAATTTAAATCCATCTGCATTAGTTTGTTCTGGCAATTCAGTCACCACGGTCCCATTCAAGGTAGTGGGAATGTTTGTTTCAAAAATATTCAGTCGACATACTGAGTTTTGGAAAAATGCTCCATGGTACATGTTCATTCGAGTAATTATCATGGCTTTTCTATGGCACATGTTCATTTGAGTAATTATCATGGCTTTTCCATGGTACATGTTCATTAGAGTAATTATCATGGCTTTTCTATGGTACTTGTTCATTTGAATAATTATCGTGGCTTTTCCATGGTACATGTTCATTAGAATAATTATCATGGCTTTTTCATGGCACATGTTCATTAGAGTAATTATCATGGCTTTTCCATGGTACATATTCATTAGAGTAATTATCATGGCTTTTCCATGGTACATGTTCATTAGAGTAATTATCATGGCTTTTCCGTGGCACATGTTCATTAGAGTAATTATCATGGCTTTTTCATGGCACATGTTCATTAGAGTAATTATCATGGCTTTTCCACGGTACATGTTCATTAGAGTAATTATCATGGCTTTTCCATGGTACATGTTCATTAGAGTAATTATCATGGCGTTTCCATGGTACATGTTCATTAGAGTAATTATCATGGCTTTTCTATGGTACATGTTCATTTGAATAATTATCATGGCTTTGCCATGGTACATGCTCATTAGTACATATGTGGCTTCTTCAGAGCCACTCTTTAAATTGAGTGGATTACTATATTTTGAGATATCAACAGCAAATGAGTCATGATAATAATCATAATTTGGAGGTTTTACCTTCTCTTACACCTACACATAATACAGCTGGACCTTATGAACTTAAATTCTGAGGAAGATCGCGGGTTCAAATCCCCATCGAAGTTTAAAAAAAAAAAAAAGCAATAGAAGGACACTTGGGTCCCTTTGGAACCATGACCCAGGTGTGGCCCAGTCCCTTTAAGGTGTTAGGAACTTAGAAGGTTGAAGCACTTGCTACACAGGGGTAGCTTCTTCTGAATATCTTCTGTTGCCTTACTCTCTGAGTAAGGGAGTTTCCTATGTACTTATGATTTCAAATTCATTTAGGGTTTGGATTTCATAGGAAAAATTTACTACAGAATTTAAGGGACTTGGGACCAGAGGTTTACAATGAGTGTGTGGCTTTTCCAGTCAGTAAGGTCTGATATTGTGAACCTCTAATGGATTGGGTTTTTTTGTTTTGTTTTTGCCATCAGGGAGATGAGGATATGAATCGGCAATAGAGATATAACTGCTAAGATCTGGCTGAACTATAGAGGAATGAGGCTTCTAATTCAAGGCCTGATTTAAAAACAGGGATCTAAATGGCATGTAATGAAAATTGCTGAGACCAAGTCAGAGCTACAGCAATTATCTAAAACGAAACATCATCAGTTCACTGCCATTACTGTTACTAGCTGAAAGCTGAAGTCCCAGGAAGCTACTCACTTTTCATGAATTCTCTAAACTTTCTGGCATATCATGTATCTTATAACACTTATTTCAAACATGTTGATGTTATTAGCAATTTATATATGACAAGGCTAAGAACTTTCAATATGCAATAGTACAGAAAAAGGAGATCCAAGGCATGTATTTTCACAAGGAAAAATTAAATAAAAAGGACTATGACTGTCTTGCTTCTTTTCTTGAGCAGTTCCGTAAACTCCGGTCAAACAGCCTTCTCTTATTCTTACTGAAAGAAAACAATTCTCTGAAGAGTGGCAACTTTGAACACAGTGGAAAACAGTGGAAGATTTACATCCCTGTAGAAAGGCAGCAGAGGATGAGGAACTTACCTGTCTGAAGGCACGGGTAAACTGCTGGAAGAAGAGGTGGTAGAAGAGGGTGTAGGTGAAAGACCGGGACTAGCTTGCTGTGATGCTGAGAACTGAGCTACTTGCTGGGCAGGAGCCACCTGGAAACACCACGGAGTGGAATAATACATCCTCAACCCCTTGAAGTTTTGAATTCTTTATCCTCAAATCCATGCATGCCCACAATCAAATATCAGAATCATGGGGCAAAGAGAATTAAAGCCTACAGTGATACATCGACATCTCAGAGCTCGAGTTCATCCCTTGAACTCCTGAGGTTTTAACCCTTCAATTCCTATACCCATGGCTTCCTGGACTTAAATGTATGTTTATAAAGTGTCATGGGGCAGAGACATAAAGCCTAAAGTAATACACTGATGCCTACATGTTGGAGTTAACCCTTAAACTTGTGAATTCTTAACCCTTAAATTTGCACACTCCTAGGCTCCTGAGCTTATGTGCATACCCACACTGGAACATCAATGGCAACAAGCATTGAGGCCTACCCTGGTATCAGTGTCTCAAGCTTAGAGTTTATCCCTTGAACTCCAGAATTCTTAGCCCTAAAATTCCTGTTCCCCTGGGCTCCTGAGCCTACATCAAAATATCTGTATCACAGGGCAAAGTGAATCAAAGCTTACAGTGATTGGTATCTTTAGTTCATAATCTCAACCACAGCTGTGTCATTATATATATATAAAATGCCACATATCATAATGGCAATTCCACATTTCTTATCACAGAATGGCTGGGTCATAAGAAATGGGATGGGATACAGGAGGCTAGGATTCAAAGATTAAAAAGAACTGGCCAATAATATACTTCTACAAACAGCTCCTGCAAGCTAAGGGAACAGATGAAAAATCTGCAATAGAACAAACAGGTTCCCACCTACTTGCCTAAAGAATCTGAATACAGAGCAACTAGCCTAAATAGTAAATAGTTAAGCAGTCAGCTATCACCTGCATATTGTTACCACCCACCAGAACTGAATTTTAGGAATGATATACATAGATCTTATATCTATATTTTATAACTGACCTCTATGTTGTGACCATTTGTCTTAACTCGACCAAGACTTCTCTTACTGAGGTCTCAAATATTAAAAATTTAAAGGAAATGTATTTGTGTGGCTGCATAGGAAAACCTGTCGGAACGTGCAGTGGGTAATTCTGAGCTAGGGCCTTGAAAAGTCGAATTTCGACTTCTTGGGCCAAATTGAGATTTCTGCGGAATTATATAATTCATTCATTTATCTTTCATTTCATGTAAATTCTATTAATCAAAACGAGGTTTAAATGTTTTTTTTAGTGTTTTAATGAAGTACCATTCGCTCAAAAACGTGGTTGAAGAAACTAATCTCAATTTTCTCAAAATCTATATATGGCAATGGTAAGTTTATAAAACTGTTCATAACTTTGGAATTAATAAAGATATTGACCTCAAATAGTGTGCAAACTGTTCAGAAATGAATTGGGATTAATATTACATCACTATCTCAATTTTCATCTCTAAAATGAAGTGAAGGGTATTCCCATGCACCCACACATTTATATTTGGAAAAATCAAAAAAGTTCTTTAAAAGCTGACATCTCCATAAGTTAAATCAGGAATAACAGCAGCTGATGGCAAAATTTTGGGAAGCTGAGAACAACCCCAAGATCTCTATTCTAAATGGAAGCTGCTTCGTCATTTTTGCTGGTCTAGATCTTGACTTGTTGCTTGTTAAAATGCTGGGTTGTTGTTTTTTTCAGACCTGTTTTTTCAGATTTCCAAAAATTTTTGGCATTCTGCCATCTCAGTAAAATACCTGAACCTGAAGAGCTCCACCAGTCTTCTGTGGTTTTTCACTCTGAGTCTGACTTCCCTCCTGGTCGTCCTCATAAATGTATCCCACATTGGTGAAATCAAGCTCTGAAAGGCAGTCCAAAGAAAACAAGCAAAGATCAAAACATTTATCAGCAATTGAAAAAAAAAACAACCAAAGAGTCTGAGTTAAGAATGATGTATGGCAGTTCTGCTGGGCCTGTAACATTATATGATTTTATGAAATTGTTAGCGTTAAAGCTTATGTTGTATTTCAACTCCATTCCATATTTTAGAAGTTATATAGCACAGCTTTGTTGTCTGCTTTTTAGTAAAGCATTAGGTGACTGAATCACATGAACAGCAAATCTGAGTACTGACACCTAACTGTTAAATAAACGAGCATGTCCAAATTTGTCTTGACTGCTTACTTTGCCAGTTGTGAACAATTTGTTAGTAAAAGAAAAACAGATTTCCAAATACAATAAAAGCATAAGATCATATCAACAGAGGCTTCTTTTCTTTTAATTTTGTTTTAAAAAAAGCCATGAATAGAGAAAAACAAAGCTGATGAAAAGAAGAAACAAAGTGTCTGGGATATATCCCTCTGTTAGGCAAAAAGAGCAGTTACGTTTATGGCAGCAGATTATTTAGTTACTTAATTTAGTGACTAAAATATAACACTCAAACCCAAGACTAAAAAAAAATTTATCTAACTCTGATGCACAAAAACACAAGATTATGATCCATGAAATGAACCTGAGTTTAGAAACACACAATCACAGGCTATAATCAAGCTCATACTAAGCCAAAATTGCAAATTCCATTACATGATATAGAGCAGGCACAGTGTCTTCATAAAATTTCACAAGTGAGTCTGCCATTTTGCAGAACTTTGCATTTAACACATTTTTTTCATTGTACATATAGTTTTGGATCGTTCTTTAAAAATTGGATCGTTCTTTAAAAATCAACAATCTATCAAAAAATTGTAAAGCATGAGACGAATAAGTCCCTTCAATGATCTGTTTAGTGCTCAAGAACTTCTTAACAGGGTTTCAAATCATGTTCCATTATGGGTCAAAAGTTCAAATCATGTTCCATTATGGGTCAAAAGTGAATGATCTAGACAGGCAAATAATGTTCTCATCTACATAATGGCAGCATTTTTTGATATCTGTCAAACGTAAAGCATGCTGAAATGTAGAGTATTCATTCTCAGATGCTGCAACCATAAAACCAGGCAGGAACTGGCAAAACTGACATCAAGATACAACATAAGGCAGATAATGTGGCATTAGAAGTTCAAAATATGAAGAAGAAGTCCTTTTTAAAATCTAATGAATTCTGCTACACATAATATCTAGTTTTTGAAAATAATGAAGTGAGGCATCGTGAAGAGTAGAAAATTTTATCTGACATAACTGTCACATGGAACGATTCATTACTGAGATGGTATTTTCTGTATTTTGATGCCAACAGCATTTGTCCTGATAGAGGAAAAAGAATTCTGAACCTACTTCTATAAGTTGGATTATTCACAAATTCATGTTTTTCAAGTCATGAAGTGAGTCTTGAAAGCAGAGCGAGGAAAAGAAAAATTCAGAGTGGAGGAAAAAATCACTGCATGTCATCACAGAACCAGATAATGTTCACTTATGACAGGAAATAAATATGAGACATTTTTTCTATCTTAATGTGAGCATGATTACGGGTGAGAAATATGAAACACACGCAGTAACAATTATTTATTTCCCTTTCCTTTTAAATCTGTCCAGCCTGCCAAATACTTCTTTGCTTATACTGAGGAATGTATCTTCATAATTGTGTTTATTCCATCATATGTAAAAACTGGTATAGTATTAAGACAAGGAAGAATGAAGAAAGAATTTTTAAAAAAAAGGGGGAAGCTGGAACAGATCTACAGCAGAACAGCAAGCAGGCATGAAAGACTTATGATGCAGAAATAGAGAGGCCAAACAGTATAATCAAATCATCTGTTGAATGCTGTTGAAGTTGTGCATAATATTTGGATTTGTCTACAACAAAGCCCTTTTTGTTTACAGTGTGGGTGAATTTATAAAACATCTAATTCATAATCTACAAGTGCCGGTACTATTTAACTTTGTGCACACTACTTCAAGCCAGCTACATAGTGAGCTGTTTCCTATAATATGGATAAACATAACTATCAACTACGGGGCGTTGAAAGATGCTGATTAGGGAAGTGGGTTTGAAACTGTTACCAGGCAGGTTAACTGAGTCCTAATTCAGTAATGGTCAATCTCAGATAGGGTCTCAAATATATGTGAGGTTTTTCTTGGTTATTGAATGCACTTACCATTCACCTATTCAGTTTCTTGACAAACATTTTTTCTTGAAAAATTATTATTATTACTGTTAACCAATCAAGCTTTAAAGCAGATTGACTATTACTGACAATAGACTTGCTCTGCCTGGCTCTGTCTAAAATCAGTTCTTTCAATCACATCATGGGCTCAATCTTTTACAGATCACCATTCACCACAACAACACTATTCATCCTCAGGCAAACCAACCTCAGCCTCATCTCCAGTGCAGTTAGAGATGTTAGTGACATGGGGTGAAAATGCCAACAACAATAAACTTTCCAAGGTATCTTTAAATATTAAAAAAAAAAAAATTCACAGAGCAAAATTACCAAACTGATACCATTCTATACCAAATTTGTTTTGAGAACATGTGTCCATCCATCTCAAGTTGACTAAAGCAAGAAAGCATTGTTACCACTGTTAGGGTATGAGTAGAAGAACATTCAAAAAATTCAAGCCGGGCGGTGAGAGCCAACATTCCAGGCTGAGAAACCAAGGCAGGCATCCACATCCAAAACTGACAAGACCTAACCTGCTTGCCGACCCGGGGAAGATGAAGACGATGCTGGTAAGTTGGGAGAGAGTCCAGCAGGCTTGGGACTTCCACCACTATGGGGAGACTGAATTACTAAACCTGGGCTATTCCGAGCACTTGATCTCACATCTGGACTGGGGGACTTGTCATGCTTTCGAACTGGACTGGTACCATCCATTTCTTTTCCACTGATCATTGTTTTAACATTGCCCTCACAATCATAAGACCTATCACTGGGAGGTCCTGACTTTCCACGCTGCTGCTGATGGCGATCATCCCACATGGCTCTAACTCTGGTTAAGTAATCAGTAGATGTGTTCCCAGCTCCAAGGGAAGTTAAGGCAAAGGCTGTGCTGTAAGCATCTTGATGAAAGCTCTTGTCAACAGGTGTCTCACCTTGGTCCTGCTGAGGCCTTGATGGTGGTGACCCTGCTTGACCTTGCTGAGGCCTTGATGGTGGTGACCCTGCTTGACCTTGCTGAGGCCTTGATGGTGGTGTACCTGCTTGACCTTGCTGAGGCCTTGATGGTGGTGACCCTGCTTTACCTTGCTGAGGCCTTGATGGTGGTGTCCCTGCTTGACCTTGCTGAGGCCTTGATGGTGGTGATCCTGTCTGTCCTTGACTCATGGGTGACCTTGACATTTCATCTTGGGATGAAGCTTGTGACCTTGACATTTCTACAGGTTTTGGAGGTGGTCCCAGTTGGGACCGTGATATTTTCAGAGGGCGCTGACTGCTGTAAGTGGTGAACTGAGGTGGAGGGGGTATGATGCAGGGATCAGAGCCTCTCTTGAGGGAGTGGAAATCAGATTTCTGATTAGGCCGGTTCCACAGGCCAGCCTGATACCCAGAGTAAACTTCATCTTCAGCTTTATTATATGATAAACTGCTGATATTAGGGGTAGATCCAGTTATGTATCTCTCATGTGGTTGGCGAATGCCAGGACCGTGGTATGGCAAAATACCTGAAGGTGACTGGGACATAGGGTGCGGGGAATGAGAGCCAGACCTAGCCAGGGTTAAGAAGACAGAGCTGGGTTCTGAGCCTAGAGGAGACATACGTCTGGATGGCCGAGATGGCCTTGATGGAGGAATGGGGGCAGGAGTTTGTTTCGAGTATGATAGCAAGTTATCAGCACTGCCTCGCCTGTCTGCACTGCCCAGAGTGCGGGCCCTGCTAAGGTTACTGCTCCTGTACATGGGATTCTGTGGGTTAGATGTGTAGACCACGTTGTCATAATCACCTGTGTTAGTAGAGCTACTGGGTGCTACTATATGACCATTGCGTCTACAACCTAGCAGTAAGCGTGTAGAAGACAGATCATCACCTTTCTGAGCCTGCTCTTGCGGCTCTCTTTTACTCTCTGTATCTGATGCTGAAGCTGATTTGGCCTCGAACTTCTCAGAGAACGGATTGTTTTCATCTAGGCTGCTGTCATCACACTCTTCATCCATATTTTCACTTCCGCTGGAAGCCAGCTTCTTCGAGTCCGCCTCCACGGACAGGTTCACTGATGACTGCTCTACTGGCAATATTTTCACATTCTCCGTGTCAACAATTCCTTTCCCATCTCCTTTCACATCGGTGTCATCAGATTTTGATGAACTTTTGAGATCTTCAACTTTTTTGTTGGTTTCCTCTTTCTCTTTGGGTGCCTTAACATTTGAGGCCTGAGTTTTAAATGTGAAGCCAGGTTCGTGGCAGGGTTTGGGAGAGCTTCCATGGCCCGTCAAGTGAAAATCAAAAGCTGTGCATGGGATGGGAAGGAAATTAAGCAATAAATTGATAAAAGGATTTCATAAGGGAAGGATTGATTTTGAAAACTAGGCAAACAATCTGTCTTCAAATATTTGAAATAAAAATTTGCTACTTTCTACAAAGCATCAGGGCTGTAATGAAAAACTTGCTTCCCCAGCAAATGAACTGAATGTATAGAGATTTCACAACATTGTGCCAATGAATCACTCTGAGAAGCTGTATAGCTACTAAATAAACTGGCTCAATATCACCATGTCTATAAATCTGTCTAGCCTACATACTGCTGACACAAGTGACTTAGCAATTAAGGCAATCATCCAAATTTTCATTCTATTAATGTCACAAGGCATTAGCATGAAAAGTTCCTTGAATAATTTGTCAGTATAAAAAAATGAGTGGTGCAAACTAACTATGTTGCTCTGATGTGGTAAACACATTTTTTTCAGAGCTAGAACTGTAAATTTTTACACTGTTTTACACAGAAAATACCAATTCATGCCTTTGTCAACTGGGTCAGCTTAAAAGTGCATATACTTAATGTGAAAATGTGCATTGCTGTCTTTAATCTAAAGTTTTTGACAACCCCCCATAACACAGAAAATATGGATGGGGTGCATCGACTGTGAAAATAACTGTTCCCTCTTAAATTAAAAAAGAAAGGTCTTATCTATACTGCTGGCCTTAAATTTGTACAGCTTTAATAATTTGTGTCTAGGAAGTCAGGCTCAAAATAAAGTCAGTTACAACATGTGACAGTAAACAAAGTAGCACGAAACAAACATGCTGTTTACTGGAAATGAAAGGGAACAAGAATTAGAATTGTGCTATAAATGTGGAAAATAATAACTGTAATATGAAGACAATGTCCCTCATAAACAGATTTTTAACAACACACAAAGCCTTAAAACACAGCTAAATTTGTCCCAAGGTTGAGATTACTTGGTGTGCATCAAAACCAGAGAGAACTCACTGAACAAAAGCAGATAACAAACACTAACCAGTGAAGCCTGTCAAGAGAATCTGCGGGGGTGCAGTAACCCACTGAACCTATCATCCCTTTACATTGGGAGATTCCTTATGATTGGCCATCTCATAAACTGTTATATCTGTAAGCCTAAATAAACACTTTTTTAAAAATGTAAATTGATACAGAACAAATTTTATTGCAAGATATCATTTGTGGCTCAATGAAGACTGTGGCAAACAAACAGCAAGAAAAAAGCTGAAAGTTGAGCTGCCAGAAGACACACATAAGAACCTAAACCTTTGTGGCATTTTCCTGTAAAATTAAACAGATATCATTTAAGTCACACTGTTTGATAACCAACACTGTGAAAGAAAACAGGATTTCACTACATGACAGAAATACTGCTTTCAAAGCTGAAAATAAGGATTCAATAAACTACTATGGAGGGGCCATATAGGGAAATGATGCAAATATTATATTTCATCAAGGTATGCCTGTTTCAGAAGCTCCAAAACAAGAAATAGGGAGCAACAGGGAGGCTATGGTTCATAGGGTTATAGTAATGAGTGCGACATGACCCTGAACACAAAACTATTGAACATCAGCATGTATAAAGGCAGTTGTCCAAACACAAAATGTGACAGCCAGAGGGACCACAAATGATGAGCCCAAATTTTACTCACCGCCAGGGAAGAACCAGTCTGCATGTGTGATGATGGCTTCGATGATTGCACTCACTGTCCCAGTAGTCATCATGTTGGGTCTGGTACAAGATAACAAACGGATGACACTTTATTAAACGTATACAATGTGACAAACTGTTATGGACATCCTCTTTGAACGATTATGTTTTCTTCCTTCCAGTGAGATTTTCCAGTTACTAGACCTATATTACTGCATACAGTTGTCAAATTACAGCTTACCTTGCAGCCAGTCAAAAAAGGGCTTAAGTTACTTTTAGGCTAAATCAAATTATTGGCATGATATGAAAGTCTGCAATTTTATTACAAGAAGGAATTTTTTACCTAGCCTTTTCTGACCAGAGATATACCTGTCTAAATTGGCAGAGAAGGTCATGCGTATGCAGTGGCAAAATTTCTGAGACAATCACATTAAAAATCCAATTTTGCACTGTATAGATTATCCACTCTGCCCTACAAAAACTCAGATTAATCCATGGCTGTTAAGCAGTCATCCATAAAAATTAGTATTTTTGCTTGCAAATTGTCAAAACAAACAAATATGCATTACTGGACTACCCCAGTCTCCTTCAGGGTTGGTATCTCAGTTCTGGTTTGACGACATGAGCCTCATTTTCACTGGCTCCAAGACATTTGGGTAACATTATATAATAATGTTTTGTGGTAACATTTCAACGAATTTCACAGGAACAGTTTTCACTGGAGGAGAAGAGAACAACATGTAACAACACAATCATGCTAGTACTTATGTGGTGAAATCTTCATCACAATGCTTCTAACGTTAGAGGCAAGCACCACAGCCATCATACCACCACATGTCCTCGGCCTCAGAAAGCCATATCTTTTTTATTTCACACTTCTGAACAAAGATTTGCTATAAATCCACAAGCCCCTCAAATTCATTCATCCCACTAAATATACAACCCTGAATCTGTTGTGCATTTACATAACTACTGAGCTCATGCTGAATGCATTAAATACTTACGCGCTGTTCTTCTCTGACCACAACAGATTTGGTCCAATCACAATAGCAATGTTGCTTGGTTTCATTTTGTTCACATCACACTTCTCTCCCAGTTTGGAGAGGAATTTTACTAAATATCTGCAAAACATAGAACAACAGGTCAGTGTGAGTAAACAATACCTAATGTGCATGATGAGATTTAACAGCTTCATGCCAAATAACCGACAAGACATTGCACATCAGTTGTGAAAACAAACACAAATGCATAACAATATGTGTCACTCAGGATGAACTTATAAGTATATCTGTATTAAAATGTACTGCAGAGAGCTGGAAAGATTGGGCTGGACAGCTATGGAGAAATCCAGACCATTCCACAGGACAGAGGTCGTTGGTGTAACAAAGTGTAGGCCCTATGTGATGACTGATGATGCAAGAAGGATATATGGTTAAAACAACTGGACAAGAAGAAAACCAAAGAAAAAAAGAAAGTTAAGGGTCTGTTTAGTAACTGATATTTGTTTTCTGGTAGGTTCTCATTTTCTGCTTCTAGAAGTACTCACCTAAAGTTGTTGTAGTTAGCTTTGGGAAGTTTACTGATTACAGTCCACAATGTCTGCAGTCGTTGATCTTGTGGTCTGTCAACAAAAACAAAAAAAAATGTCTGAATATAATTTCAGCACACTGAAAATAAAGAATGAAATTGGATGACTTGACTCTGCTGCTATAGCTTTTTTTCCTTTTCCAGACAATGGTTTTGAAATTGTCCCCCTTTCTGATGTCTCTTTCTCCTCTCTTTCATTACCTAATATTTCTGCTGATCTCAACTCCACTATGCCTTATGGAGATTTCTCTCTCTCTCTCAAAAAACAACCTGTAAATGTTACCACATTTATGCAGAGAATGCTACAGATACCATACTGCACTCCATACATAGGTAAATCACTTGCTGCTGCCGCACTGCCCTTAGGATATCTACATACATAAATTCTATTGCAACCAGCCTTCAGGAAATGGCATGTCATCTCTTTTATAGAGTTATTCTTTGGATATGACTAACAGCCCAGCCTGTCCCAGGCATTTGGTGAATATGCAATCAAGATTAACTCTTTTGACACATTCTACTTTAGTTCTTCAGAGGATGTACCATTTTATACTTACAATGCTGCTGCCTGCATGAATTCATCATACAATGCGTAGGTGAGTAAGGGTTCTGGCAGCTCTCTCAAATACTGCTTTAATGCACCTGGCGATAGAGAGTAAGTATTCTGATTTTCAATAGAACTACAGACAAAGAACATTTATGTAACAAAATACATGAATGTCTCAAAAGGGATATGTGTATCCTATATCAAATATGGGGTAGCAATGAGTCAAGAAATAAAATTCATCATTCACTGACTTTTTCCACACCTTATGATACTCTGAATTGATTAAAAAAATATGCTTTTGAAGTCCCATTACCTCCATAAGATTTTTATGTATTTCAGAAGCATTCAAACTGAATATGAACCAAAATACCTTACCAGCAACAGTATGGGGGTCTGTGCTAAATTCCTCCATGTCAACTGCATTGGCATCAAAACATGCCTAAAACAGAGGAATAAAATATAAGAGAGATATAAGAGGCTGGAGCAATAAAAACCTCAGTAACATCACATCAATGTAGAATTCTGCTTCTTTTTAACACATGTAGTGTTTTACAGTTTTATTTTACAAGATTATGTGCCTCTGTTTTTTTAATGTGACCTTGAGTGACTAAACAGCCAAGTCAGGACTTTTTGTAATATTATATTTAATAATAATGCACTGCTTGCTGAGTCTCGTATCCAGGTTGACACCCACTCACACAACTTCACACTATTATTACAGCAGTAGGCCAGGTCATTTTAGGACTTTCTCAACTCTCTGGAGAGTAAACAGTGCTGTTACCATTTACAGGCACCTGTCACTAGCAATCTGACAATATCTTTCATTGTCTATAGCCAGGTACCCATTTTACAGATGAGAGGACTGGGGATAATGTGAATGAAATGCTTTCCCAAGTCACCTACAATACAACTGTGATCGGGAATCGAACCTATAACCTCTGGATTTTGAGCCCAGCTCAGCAACTATTCAACCACACTGCTCCACTTTTATTATATATATATAAACTTAATTCTGATTGAAAATACAATTTTCCTGTTCCAAAAGTTTAACAATAGTCTCAAACTATTTATCAATTTTGAATTCTAATTAAAATTTAATGCTAGTCAACTGGGTATGCACATGTGAAAATGTGTAATTCTCTGTCACTATTAGCAGACTTTAAACCATTTATTTTTAATAGTCCTACTACTTTATAAATCCATTGCAATACTGCAATAAAATCATGCATCCAAACATTTAAAAACACAATCTCAAAACATGGTCTTTAACATCCAGGCTTTAAACAGTCATATGCCTGATGATACAGATTTCTCTTTTCTTTTATCAATTTCATCACTATCAACATACATCAAGGATTGTAAACCTGCCATCTTTAGGATTCCCCCGCATCTACTAGCAAAATACCATTTATCCACAAACAGGACAACAAAAAGACCCTCATTTTGCGATACAACTCATTTCATTAAAGCAAAATAATCAAGCCAGGCCAAATCAGAACATCCAAATAAATTTGGCATGGTTGCAAGTTCGAGACTGCAAGAATTGTGTCTGTATAAGAAACAAAAATGTCCTCTTACTTTCAACTTCCTCAGCTTCATTGCAGCACCAGCTATTCTAAATAATCCCTGGAAAAATAGATAAAAGAAACAATACTGAAAATAATACCAAAGCAATTTAAAATCTCTCATGATAGTCCACATTCATGATACTGCACACTTAGCCTCCTTTAACTTATAACCAAAGGCTTATGTTTCCTCCTTTTAGGCCAAATAATTTGTCTCTTGGCCTAATCTTGCTCGCATTTCCCTGAAAGGAATTCTTACATATCTACTGATGTATGCATTCCAGTTCAGGAGAATCTGGATTAGTTTTGATGACCAAATACCTGATCTAAATTATTTTTCCAACTTTTCTCATGCTCAGACAAGTCAGCATAATGCAGAACAGACCATAACCTAGCATTCTTCACCAATGGTGTGTCTTAAACTGTCCAAGGAAATCCTGAATACAGGTAAACACACTAGCCATTTCAAGGATGTTCTATAACATCTTGTCAATACTGAAGCACAAGGCAGGATACTATATGAATTCAATGAGTGGTATATGACACTGTATGTCAACACAGATGGGATGTAAATCGGCTGTACACACTAAATTAATCAGTATTCACTTACCTCTTCTTCCATGCCTGTATCCAAAAGGGTTAAGACACAGGCTTCTAACACTAGAGCAATATCACGGCACATCAAACGCAAGTGTTCTTCTAAAGGCATCCCATAACAGGGTTTGGCGGGAGAGTTCTCTGAAATCAGAAAACAGAAACACTTTTCATTATCTTGAACTTTTGAATTAAGAGTTCTGAAACACTGGCATGAACAATCAACAGTAATAATTAATTTCAAGTAAAAAAAAACAAACTAATAGGAAGACTTTATGGGAAAGACGCTTAACACTGCAATGAAAGGCAATATCATCTGAAATCTAAACTTATAACTTTTGTTGTGACAGAACACTGAATGAGATTTACAAACTGATTAAACAGGGAAGAAACAGAGTTCCCACTCTCAATGGAAACAAGAGTTCAGGGAACGTGATGATTCTCCCATGTATCTCAAGAACAATGTGACCACAAGTTTTTACTTTGCTCCATTATTTTATTTATCTAACATAGGGAAGAAAAACACAGATGAGAAATTTGTTAACAAATATACTTTCTGTACTTACGTATTGCATGTTGCATTTGTGGTATACAGTCTTCTATTGCCTTGAGAGCTTTTCTGTGAAAGTCAGCTTGGGCATGCAGAAGCTGATAAAATAGAGAACAAGATTACAATTTTTCCACATTCATTACTTAAACACCTGAAGCAAACCAGAAAGTGTTGAGATAACCACATGAAAATGGATCACAGATATAGGGTCCATGACTAAAAGTACAATGAAATTAAGGAAAAGATGACATTCAGTAAGACATACCAACTGCTGGTTATGCTTTGATCTATGTACATATGAATGTATAAATGTTGTTCTTTCAAACATTTATTTATGTGGTTCGTACGTATACTGAGACTGAGCCATCATCATAATTGACTATGAATTTATGAGCGGATAAAATCAAATTGGGTCACAAATGACAGATCTGTCAATAAAGTCTGAGGATCATGAAACTTACCAATAACAATCTGCCACTGTGTTCACTCTCTTTGGAAGCAAAATTGCACAATTCTATGGAAAGGCTGTCCTATAAAAACAAAGGGGAGACAATTTAATGACAATCTTGTACCCACACTCAGGTCCCGTTGTAGCTCTGTTTTTGTTTCATGTACCAAGATTTTCTTCTAGGCTAATAGTTCTGAAGCTTGTCCAGTCACTTGCCATGAATACAGAGTCATATAATTCATTACGTAGAAAGCTTAAAAATGTTCATTCTACTCATTAATTCCTTGCTCCAAGGCAGCAAATCTATCTTGCAGTTGACATAACTTCAGAGCAACTGGTTGTTGATGTAACTGGCAAGGCAGTTTTGCAAGGAATGAGCCAAATAAGTTTTTCAACTAGTCCTCATATGAAATAGTATCTCACAGACTTTTCTTTAACCAGTCTTTGTATGAAGTATTATCTCACCAGAAATTCAAGAGCATGCACAGCCAACTTACTTTAATGTTCTCTACTTTCTGTGATGCATCCTCCAACTCCTCCTTGATCACATCAGCTTTGGCTGCCACATTTGCCATGTTAGCACCAGGGACATGAGACTGGCGGACTGCTTGGTGATATCTGCAGCATAAAAGAGCAGATGCCAACAATATAACCGCTGAACAAATACTCATAGTCAAGAGTTGTATTTGAGAGTATAATGTGAGCTACATTCCCTGTTCATAGATAAAAACCCGGAAATAAGGGACCTGCATCAGCCTGTAAAATGTAATTAATCAGATCTATCAGTTAATCATATTTTTCTTTATCTATTAATCTGTGTTTTATTTCCTCGAAGAGATTTTATTTTTACTTCATGGCTTTTTTATGTCTCCAATAAACTGAGGAGGCCTGGCTTTGGAGGAGAAAATTATTTGCTGAGCAACAAGAAAATACCACTGTGGTTGTATACATAAGCTATGAGGTGTTGGGATTTTTTGGGTAAATTATATGACTTAAGCTGTGCAAAAACTGGTCACGTACGAGGGGTGTTCAATATGTCCGTAGCATGACAATGATAGAATAAACCCAAAGACTTGTAATTTGGTACACTTACATTTACTTCTCTACATAGTCACCATGCCGAGTTACACATTTCTCCCATCTGTCCTTGACCTTCAAAAGTCCTTGAGAGTAAAATGTGTCAGATTGGGCCTCAAACCATTCTTCAACAGCAGTAATCGCATCTGTGATGTCTTCAAAGCG
>JAWQUT010000128.1:709250-720001 GCA_033807755.1 Ellobium chinense | reverse complement strand
GGTCTACCGTAAGGACTATAAATACCGTCAAACAACCTGAATTTCTCTCTCTCTCTCAAAACACTACCACACCCATTTTTTCCGACATAAGGCCACTTGTACTTTTCCTTGACCCAAAATCCATCGCTATGGGAAATCAAAGCACGCAGCAAGCGTGAGCACTGAAATACTGAAATAGACGGACGGCTGGGCTGTGGTTCGATAACATTAGAGATAGGGGGCCGCCGGTGATAGCCGTGTGTATTCATTAGTGAACCGGGAAATAAATTATTAATGAGGCTAAAACACAATCATGACACACACGCCACTTGATGACTCAACGGATGTTGTCAATAGGAAATCAGAGGTCTGACGTATGGAAAGGTTTAGGTGAGGTGGGGACAATGAGAGAGAGAACTGAGAGATGTGAGGTAAGGAAAGGACAGGATGAGAGAAGGTAAGAGATAAAGATATGAGAAGAGACAAATTATGGCAAAATGAAAAGAAACGAAAGGAAAAGAGGAGATGAAATGAGCAGAGAGAGAAGCGAGAGAAGGAATGAGAACACCAAAAAAAAAAAAGAAGACGACAGGAGAAAAGAAAGAAGAGAACAAAGAAATGACAGGGAAGAAATATGAAATGAGGGAAAAAAACAACAGAAGATTAGGCAGGTGAAAGGTAGATAAAGAAAGAGTAGCAAATATAGAAGAAAATGAGGTGAAGAGAAGAGAAGAGAAGAGAAGAGAAGAGAAGAAGAGAAGAGAAGAGAAGAGAAGAGAAGAGAAGAGAAGAGAAGAGAAGAGAAGAGAAAAGCCATGGCAACAAATAATTTATCAAGGATCAAAGAGCAAAATGCCAGATTATTGATCGTGACTTATTGGTATTTTTCCTGCTCCACTGCAATTATTAACAGAACTAAATTCGCGGTCACAGAGGATGGATCTGGGACGGACCCGTGCTGGGAATCACTAACACTGTAGAGACAGTGCATTTGTTCCGGTGATTCCTATTGAAAGATCTCCAAACGATCCACAGTCTAAAACGTGTTAATGTAATACAAGAGGCGTGATTAAAAGTACATGTATGTCTTCTAATCCACATAATATGCTTTAAATAATTATTCTATAGTGTCTAGCGGAATGCACGCTAACCACTTGGCTGAACAAGATTACAGGAATTGGATGATAGTGTGATACTTGAAGTTTTGCCAAAAGCCGAGTTTTTTGGTGGTTTTTTTTTTTTTTTGGGGNGGGGGGGGGGGGGGTCTCTCTTTAGTTCATAACACGATAACGAACATGGTGTTCTATAATTCTATAGTATTGTAGGAAGCAATCCTTACACTCATGAATCTGATGGTGTTACTGGTTTTCTCTATTACTGGTTCAAATTAATGTGATGCGGTTGTTAAAATCTCTTCATCACTGTGAATGAAACTTCTGTCTAAGGTTTGGCAAAGCCTGACTTGCTGACTCGCATTTGTCCGTAATCAATGTACCCGCTTCGCCTTCTCCCCTCCACCCTCCCATATTAAAAAAAAACCAAAAAACTTGCCATCGGCTACCTCATTAACTCGAAGGGAGAGCAAGTAAGCCGTACATTTATATCGGCTAGTAATCGTTAATACAATTACATAATGCGGCTTATATAATAATCATAATGCGGTTTATGAGTCTCCAATTCAGGCTAACGCCCGCTCAGGCGATTTCACACTAGTATTGCCCCATCAGGCCTGATCATTCTAAGACCCCAACAGGCCTGATCATTCTAAGACCCCATCAGGCCTGATCATTCTAAGACCCCAACAGGCCAGATCATTCTAAGACCCCAACAGGCCTGCTAAGACCCCAACAGGCCTGATCATTCTAAGACCCCAACAAGCCAGATATTATTCTAAGACCCCAACAAGCCAGATCATTCTAAGACCCCAACAAGCCAGATATTATTCTAAGACCCCAACAAGCCAGATCATTCTACGACCCCAACAAGCCTGATCATTCTAAGACCCCAACAGGCCTGATCATTCTAAGACCCAAACAAGCCAGACCTTTCCAAGACTTCCTCAACTCCCTGGGGAGCACACAGTGCCGATGTCACTTACAGGAGAGATCAGTAGCTTTCTGACAATATTTTCCACTATCTGTAGCCACTGGCCAGGTACCCATTTTAAGCCGGGTGGACTGAGGTAAATATGAATAAAATGCTTTCCCAAGGCACTTGCAACATGACCATAGTCGGGAATCAAACCCACAGCCTTTTGATCTTGGAATCGAACGCTGTAGCCATTCAGCCATGCTGTTAAGAGGAACAAACTAAACGCCGGAAACCCTGTAAAATAATCTAACGTCAATCTCTATTCCCTATCGAAGGACTTCCTACAAGCCGCAATAAAGTACACACTCTTTCAGTTCCAAAGGCTCCAGGTTTTCAAACTGGAGCACACTAGCCCCCGGAAACGAATAACAGCTTGACATGTGTAAGACCACACAATTCTCTTCGACAAGGACAGGAAGATGGCACTGGACAACCATCTGCAAAGACAATCTGAGCTGTGCAAGTCGAGGGGGGCTTCTGAGATCCCAGTACAATGAAACATACTGTTTCGCCAAAACAAGGTCAAACTTTTGTGTTGGATCATTAATAGGATAGGTGTTGTTAATTTGCATACACGTCAACAAATCAAGATTCTCAAACAGTGATTAGCCGACGCCGGTCTGACGGTTGACGACAATCACGCAGTGTGTCCCTTGGATATGGCGGACAGCGGTCAGTCTTGACTCCGACTTTTTCAGTGGCGAGATTCTGCTTCGCTTCCTAACCTCTGAATCCCAAACTGCACGTTTTGGAATAAGCAATAAGACAGGCATATGTGTGCTCAGATCCATTACTTGCCAGCTCAGCTCAGTCAAATGAAATTCGGATATCTGAAAGGTAGCAGCAGGTAAAAAGAACTGGGAACCGCTACAATAAATAACGGCTCCGACACTGCTGTACTGCCATAGAGAAGGTAAACGTCACTAAGGTCTCATACAATTTATACCACGGTATCAGCTCTTGGCTTTCCGCTAACACTGAAACTTTTCTTCTTTATGACAGACCACAAAACGTCTCGGCGGCCCATGGATTAATCAACTGAACTGTCAATCGCAGGCAAAGCTGGTCCTGTACTTTTATACCTGTGCGGTCATGCAAATCGTGCGCGACGAGTCACCAGGCAAAACATTCTGTCTTATCAGCCATTTATCAGTTTGACTTTGTGAGACTTATTCATGGCAATGGGCAGAAGAAGGAAGGTCCCAAATGATGCCGCTAGGGTCAGCTGTGAATTCAGCGCACGTTTTAATTCCTTTGCAGCCCATGTCAAAGTTACCGTCGTGGGTAAGCAAAACCGTGCGGCATCGGTAGTGAAGTAACAATACTTGGTTAATTTCTGCAACCAGCTTGAAATCCAAACTTAATGCTATAGACAAAAAAAAAACAAAACAAAACAATGTTTTTGGTCCTTCTCTAAATGGCTGGTTTTTTACTTAAAGCCCAAATATATAATAACAGTCTGAATTCGTGTGAGCAGGCATTAATCTGAATACAAGACTTGTAAACTTTATTATTATCATATATTATTTTAATGAAATAGTCATCGCGCAATTTGGAGAAGACACTGTTTTTCTTATGACTCTGCTAAGGAAAAACTATAAAATAAATAGTCGCTGGGGACAAAACGAGGAAAGAGTACGACCCTTTCAAAAAGTAGGCCTTGTTACTTAATCCTCAGCTCTCACAGAATGCACTTGACTCCAAAGATAAATATCCGGATCTTAACATTTTGCTCACGATACGTCCGGTTGAAAGAGTCAGTGTAATATAGTACTGTACAGATGGTAGGGTATAAAAATCTGAGGATTAGGTAAACGAACTTTTGGGTCTTAACTTCGGGAGGGCAGAGGCACGGAAGTAGAGGGCCGGAAGGGAGGAGGCAGGCGAAAGAGAGGGAGTGGGGGTGGGAGGGGATGGGAGGGAAAATTCTTGCACTATGGAAATCCAGTTCACATGACAACAGCTAGCTTCATATATCTAAGATAGAAACTTGTCAATAAACAACATGGAAGTAACAAAAATGACAACCAGTATTTTCAAACATATCATACATAAAGATTAATGATACTTCCAGACCACCTGAACGTTTATTAGGCCATGAACCGAAATAACATTACACTGGTGCGAGGTAACAACATCATTCACAAGGAGAAAGAAAAAAAGAAGATGTGTAGTTTTACAACAAGGTACATGTGATTCCCACACTCAAAAATCCGTGAGAGTTGTAAGAGGAATCCCCTTCCTAACATTTCCAAAGTAAACAGATCTAGCTAGTGTTCCCGTATTTTCAGGCATGAAACTTCCTCGTTTTTGCTGCTGATAATGATTTCTTGCAGGCTCAGCCCACCGCCCTCCCCTTCCCCATCCCCATCCCAACCCACCCCAATCCCCATATAATTCTGAGTGGTGCATGGATGCATTCATTAAATCACTGCGTGAACATAATGACCTAATTCAGACTGGGGCAAAAAAAAAAAAACTTAATCTGACTTGTCACATCATTCCTGGGATCAAGCCCTATAATGACATGTTGATGAGGAATGAAAATACAGCCACGCCCTTTCGTGCATATGCCTACTTTAATCGCATGGACTTCTTTCTCTTTTGATGAAACAGACCAAAGATGTTTTCTCTGAGTATTTTGTCTATCCCCTCCTCCTCCTTCCTTCAAAAGAAAACAGGTCATTATCTGATCAACGTCATCCTCTAGTTCGGCATCTTCACAGTGAAGTGGAAGGGGGGATGTTAGTATAAAAGGTAAGGGTTGGGGAAAATGGGGCGGCTAAAGGGCGGGTGTAAAGTTTGAAAACCATGAACAGAGGGAATTTCTTTCTCTTCCTTCGAGACCACTGGCATAATCTCTGACACATGCATGCCTTTACGCCAAAGACCACAGTAAATAGTAGCTCTGTTAGCACATCTGTCAGTACTCGAACAACATAAAAGGTTTTCTAAACTCTGATCCTTCATCCACTGGGAGAACGGTGGTAGTGCAAGCGTAGGGGTCGCGGTTACGCCTCTGCATTCCCTATCTCTGTCCCTGAATCGGCGAATGCATACAATGCACTGTCTCTCTTATTACAGAGAAGACAATCGTCTCTTCCTGAGACGCGGCTATCTAGCAGTCTTATCTCTCTTTATCTCTGAGTATAATTAACATCAACAGACCGACAGGGCAACTGTAAGGGATGACAATCATGTACTTAGACCGTGCACTATTGTGATAGAAGGCTTTTGACCGCTTGCTGTAGAAAACAGTATCGCCTTACACCCTTCATTATCATCACAAACAGCATGAGATAGTCGTTTCGCTTCGGAGGCGGTCTAGGGTTGAATGGCTTGGAGGCCAGGAAGGGGACAGAAAACAGAAGAGAAGAGGAGATGGGCCGGGAGAAAGGAAAAGCAAAAGATATGAACAAGAAAAAATACAAACAGCAAGACAAATGAATAGCCAATTACAGTAAAAACCTCGATATAAAGTATGCTTTCGGGGTATGAGAAATGTACTCTTTATTACTGAGGTATATCAAATGTCGACAACCATGTGAATGCTGTTTCAGTTTCAGTTTGGTTTATTCTAGGCATATGCCAGTGCTGAAGACAGATATCAAATCTGAATGATATTAACAAAACTATTCATTTGCACCTTACTTGGTACAATTATCTGTCGCACATCAGTCTTTCCAGTGCTATATGTCATACCATCGTTCAGACGTTCACAACTTTCTTTTCTATCTCTTTCTTTTCACAAGCTATTTGTCCGTACACGTTTTCATGCTTTCTAATCATTTCACATACACATCAATTCATGTCACTGGCATTCACCGGAAAATGAAAATGACAGAACAACAATGAATTCGTGCATATGATTTTCATGCTTAAAGCGAGGTATAGTTATCAAAGGAATACTTAACATTGAGATTTCACTGTATATGTAGATGTATGCAAAACTCAATCTCTGGTTTACAGGATGAGAATATGGCGAGACAAGATAAGATTATTATGTTAAAGGGAAAAAAAACGGAAAAGTTAAGGGTGGGAGTGATGGATATGTTTTGCTATATTAATCCAGAACTCCTATCACAGACATAGAAAGAAGCGAACTGAAAGTAAGGTTATGAGACTAACCATTGATAACAACAAAAACGAGGTTACATAAAATAACATCCACCGCGCGCAAAATCCCTGCATAGTGCCTTGGAGCGATATGGCAAATCTAGTACAGGCAGGCTCCAAATCCCTCTCAGGTTAACACACGCATGCCCACAGACGGACGCATCAATATAGTCGTGCGTGGTAACGTAAATTGTCGTATCTAACAAACTGTGTCAAATGGCATGTTTTAGTATCATTACAATTCTGTTCAAAATTTGAGGACGGTTCTGGTGAATGTATCCAAGGTCATGAGCGAGCTCAAATAATCAAGGAAATAACTTTTCTTCGTGGTTCTATCGCTGTACAGATCTATTTACAATCCCGTCTTTCTCCCATCTTTATTTATGTCGAATACGACGCTGTTACGTGACGTCATGAACTTTACTGTTGAGAAGGAGAATGAAATTAGATCTAAGATAAGAAACATCGGCTATGGATTTTTCCTTAAAAGTAAAGTCTTAAGCCTCTTCTTGAAAATGATATTGATGTTCGCGTTGTCCGCCATTTCCTTTCTAACAGAGAACGACAGAGTGCAAGAAATGGACGACAAAGATTGCATTTTTTTTTTTTAAGCAATTGCTGCATTAGCAATAGCTGAAGATCTTACCATACGCAAACACTTGTTGCACAGAGAGGCTAAGTAAAGACATTAAATCACATTGCAAGGTTTTGCCAAAAGTTTGAAGCTGGGAAGTTTGAGAGAATTTACGTTCATAACGAGGACGACATGAGTCTAAAATAAACAGACTTTCTGCGATTCTGTTAACAAGTATTTCTTATTTACCTACATCAATAAGAGAAGTGCAAATACTTAAAAATAAAGGCTGCCGGCTGCACATCATAAGTGCCCAACCGCTGATTTGCGGGCCAAGCTATGGCCCGCCGAGGGTGTAAAACCTGGCCCGCGAAGTTATTACATATTAACTAAAACTGTTACTACTGCTTTACATTACAGTGTCATGCAGTATCATGAAACACGCACGCACCCCCCCNNCCCATGTTTTAGGGCAATCAAACGCTGATTAAACTGTGAAACGACTCCGCCTTCCGAAAAGATCGGACCGAAGCCCAGTGGCCGTATGCATAATCTTTACGTTAGTTAACTCACTGCGGTAACCACGGGAAACTCCCAAAACATCAGTTAAGTAGTGTTCACTGTAGTTAACGCGCTACATTAAACAACGTATGGATTATGCATACGGCCACTATATTGTTATCATGTTATGAACGAAAAGAACCAGGGTTTTCCATTTGCCAAACTATCTAACGCCAACCTATCTGTTTTCCTTTGCCGATAGAATGAGCAGTCTGTCCTTTCAGCAAGTCTCACCTTGTGAGTCATATGTAAGCACGAGGATCTCAAATTGCGCTTAATGGTCTGTCTAAACTTAATACTCCATAGCAATGCACGTACAGCATGTCGTTGTAGCTATTTAATCCACTCCTCTCCTCGCCCCCAAAAACCAATTAATTGTAGTGTCCTTTGTAATTTCCTCGGCATGATCCTAGTGGTTGGAAAAATGTTTTCGCATTCGCACAGAAGTTTCGCAAATGTAAACTCGGCAAACATTCCATCAGCTGATACTCGTGATTAGATCTAAACCGCTGAAACATTACTCGACATCCTGAACCCGAATTCCAGTGGACCGGTCCAGAATTTTGGACCTTCTAAAGTGTTCGTGTGCAAAATTTGCTACCAACAATAGTGCATTGGGACGAATATGCGGATATTTTAATGCCTCCGCATTAACGTCGGGATCTCTTACCATTGAAAGAATTACAGTAACTCTGCTTGTTAAACGCTATTGAAGGTGCATTCAGCATCGATGGCCTAATATAATTCCTACGATGGTAAGAGGTCTCGTCGTTAATGCGCAAGCTCTTAATTAATATACAGTACTATGACTATGAGCATCACAGCTGTCAAGCCCTGATACATGAACTCGGCGGGTCTTCTTCGTACATTGTGCGTTAGATTCCACGCCATGTGTTACACCTCTCCTCTCATGTGCTACTGTGACAGTAGAAGATGGGGATGCCTCAGTGAGGATGTCGTCACGTTCATGAGGAAGTACGTGACGATTACACGTGTGCCGCTGTGTAAATAATAGTCTTCCTCTCATGTGCGCCTGGACCTTTGCCATTATTGAGTGACTCAGACACTGAGTCTGTCCTTGTCTGCCTGTCTGATTGGGTGATCTCGACTAGTTTACGGATATTGACAGCGGTATCGATGCTTAACTTTTAAAACATTTTCAATATTGGAACTTTTAAAACGTTTTCAATATTGGGTACTTTGACAAAATATCGAGTATTCGTACAACGCAATTCCCGAGACTAAATGGTTTGTATTCGACTCGATATCTTGTCTGCGTACCCGGTGATAAAAATTCAAGATATTTTGCGATACTTAGACAAAACAGCGTAATCGGTAACCCATACAATATTGGTTGGGACCATATCTTAACAAGTGACATCTGGTACATCCTCGTATAAGCGACAAAATGGGGTCAGTCAAATTATGAACAACTACCAACGGTATGTACCCTCGCACAATTATAACTAGGAATTCTGAGCCATTTCATGACACAGTTCACACACTCCACCCTCGCTCTCATAGTCACATCGTGACAGAACTTGTCATTACTCAGTACCGATCATAGTCACGCCACTAATTCACATTACGCTTACTCACGTCTTTCGTTCAACCGCAATATTTTTCTTATTTTTTTTTCAAGTAATATCTCAAATAAGCAACAGCCCTTCGTGACAACCACCTTCCAGCTCCCCCCCCCTTCCCCCTACTCCTCCCGGCATAACTGCAATCTTGAATCATGTCGTGCTACTACAGTGCGATATACTGATAATAAGAAAAGAGAACATTGGATGACCACAAAGCTCAGTCGAACACACAAAAATGGTTTTCTAACTTTCTCTCGCTCGCTGTATGGAGCTTGATGAAACCGTGTTTCCAAAGAAAAAACAACAAAAACCTCGACCATAGAATTTTGCTATGCAATTACGTCCCATCCCCGCTAAAAATGTAGAACCAGTTTATCCACTGGACCACTCTACCAGGTCATTTACCTGCCACGACCTCTTTCCATCTTATTCATCAAGGTTACAGACCTTTAATTTTTTAGACATTTTCAAAATTCTTCATGTAGGTCATATTAAGTTGCTGCCCACTGGAATCAAAGATTCACCTATGGAGCATATTTCGTTCCATTTCCCCCACGACACAACACATTCCGTTTTTTCAACATTTCTTTCCATTCGCCTCCGGCAAAGATAGAACCTTGAATTTTGACATACTTGATAACGCGTTTCCTTTCATATCCTGTGCTGTCGGGTTACCTCATGATTCATGAAAATTTAGCAATAATGTAAATGTTGATATTTTGGCGATTCAAATATAATCTCAGTGCACTCTTTGTCCATATCATGGTAGAAAAACATTTGTCCACTTGTTTTTCTTCTGAGAATGAAAATGTTTTGGCATCCGAGAACAACGATGCAGCCCATCTTGAAACTGCCGTGTTGTTTTTTTTTCCGTAATATGACAATCACAATCCTCTAATATGCAGAGAGGTATATCAAGACGCTCACATTAATTTTTCTACCTATGAGTTACAAGTGAGGGAAAACGTATTATCCCCCAGGCAAAGTGGAGCGAAACGTAACTCGAGAAGTTTCAAGTTACCTGGATATTTAAGCCCTAAGGATAAGTAACGTGAAACAAAATGTAACGCAACAGTTTCACCTAGCATTCAGCCCGCTTTTGCCGGTAATTTTGTGTCCTCAAAATTTTCCAGTCAACATAACATTGAGTGAAATGAGTGAAAACCTTCCTACCGTGTTCTTTTGCAGGTGTGGGAAGTGTGAAAACAAGGAAAGAGGAAGGTTAAATAAAGAACCTGGAAGCTAAACCAAAAATTTCAGGGACGTAATTCATAAAACAGATTTTTCGCTTGCAGTCAAAAGAGATAACCAGACCCCTGATCTCGGTGTGTCATTTTATCTCAACGGTAATCATTTTACATCCTCGTGTTGTTGCAGTCAACTTTTAACATTTCAAACGAACTAATAATTAAGCTCCGTGTCATTTCTAAAGGTTGCGGTGAAGAAAACACTGTGACAAAATTATCAATACCCATGATGAAAAATGTCTCCGATAACTGTAACAGCGACCAATCCAAATCATGAGGGGCAGTAATTATAAATAACCGCTTACTAGGAATATGCCCTCAGAACAACTTGAAACAGAATTTTTTTTTGTTTTTATCGCCGGATGTAATTTTTCTGAGTTAAGTTCGATTTCCCAAATTTGCCAAAAATTACATCCTGGCGAAAAAATAAAAACATTAACCCTTACCAAAGTGAAAAACAATAGAGAATTTCACTTTGATTAAGCAAGCCGATTGTAAAGAGGAGTTATCCTTTCCTTTCAATGGATACACACGTGTGTGTCTCTTAGTTCCGGTGAGTATGCATGGGTAATAACTCTGCCGGATTGCGGGGGGGGG
>JAWQUT010000128.1:682960-695891 GCA_033807755.1 Ellobium chinense | reverse complement strand
CAACGTAAATTTAACCCCCACTCCCCACCTCTACCTAAATCCAGCTAACAGACGGAACATCACTTGTCTGTGCTTGTTACTCAAACACCAATCCTACTACACACTCTTCGCTTTTTGGAAGTAAAGTCCTGATAGGCATACTGATGGGGCATGCAGTGGGAAAGGCGGGTCACAGTTCAATCTCCTCTCGCTCAAGAGACCTAGAGTTTGCGAACGAACGTAAGCGCGAGCGAGGTGATGCTTCAACTGGTTCTATGTTCTAACCGGTCGCGGGGTACGACGCAAACAGCACAACTTGATCTATGACGTAGGCCTAGCGCTCGTGTGATTCTCTGACCCGGATGTGTAATGTGTCAACTTCTTTTCTTAACATTCTTCAACTTCACACATACGCTTCCAATCCTTAGTTCGTGCTTGCTTTTAATTTTAACTCTATTGTTTTAAAATCAACCCAAGTCCCTAAACACAAAAAAACAACAACAAAAAAATACAAATGAAAGCAATGTAAACTTCAAAATGACAACGAAGGTTTATGTCTAGTGGAGAGATAGAGAGATAACTGCATTATTTTAGACATGTTAGCCAGTCCAATGTTGGTAAATTACTTATTTCCCTTGTTCTATATGGCATTTTCGTTGTACCACCATTCTCGCTATACCGCCATTTTTCTGTTTGCCCCTTACTTGGCGGTATAACGAGGTTTCAGTGTATTTTAAACAGTACAGATACATTTTAAATCTGACTCCGTTGTCAAACCTCACTAGCAACAAGTAATGATATCCCTTAACTTGAATGAAAGCACAAACTAGCTAAGAAATCACTTTATAATGGATAGTCCGCCTAAGCGGGACGCCCGCTTAAGAGGGACGATTCGTCGGGAACGGAGCCGTCCCGCTTAAGCGGGTTCCACTGTATTGTAAATTTAAGAAACACGCTTATAAAAATTAGAAGGCTTAAAATTTGCTGCCTCAGTATGGCTTACCTGGCGGACAGGTGCACAGTCAACTGGATCTGGCCCCAATACGGTTGATTATGGGGTGGGGAGGCAGGGTGGAAGCAAGGGTTTAGGTTATAGGTTATTTTTCTGAGAGCATTGTTGCTTTATGTGGTTACAAACTGATGGTGTTTGATATAATGGATATCAACTTTGAGAGCACCAGACTAATACGTTTAGTTCAGTTAAAAGAAACCAAAAAACATCTAATTATTATCTAAGAAATTCATAACTCTGAAACTAACCATCCAATTTACAAAATTGTTTTTTCATTGTTCTCAGCTGCGTGAATGAGCTGTCTGTTTATCTCTGTAAGACTTCTGGGATCCGGTTAAATTTTTTGACAGTGCCCTCTAAATAAAGTTATTACTACAACCATTATGACTAGTCTGTGACTATCGCTGTGGACTGTGGAAATGACATTTGTTTTCGATATACATTTGATATTTAATTTTTATCCCTCCAGCTATTGTTCATTTTTTTAGAGTCTCACTTGGATTGGTTTGTGTGAATTGTAGCAGCTGGTTTCACAAGCTAGTTTGTAATGTTTCTGTAGACGTGTAGGTCAGTGACCAGCGTAATGTTTTCATCAAATTTTCATGAAAGATAACATAAAAAAACACCTTTTTATTTCCAGTTATGTGTGTGATCCCAGACCGTTGAAAACCAATGACACCAGGCATTGTACTAGTCTTGTCTAGTTGAGGTTTAGAAAGTTAAATCTAGAGATAAAGATCTAGATCTATATTGAGCTCTCTCTCTTTCTCTAATCTAGATCTTAATGATCTCATGTAGAATTCTAAGCAAAACCACGATTTAGTTCTTCTAGCTATAATCACTCAAGTTTATGTGTTATAGTACTCAGTGTTTCCATAGAGCTACATACAGTCAAGTCCATATGTCAAAATCGGATACCTCAAATTTCTTATTACTACTACTAGTCGAAAGAAAATGAAATAATAATTTTTGTTCCTTCTTTGCATCTATTAATTGCCTTTGCATAACTAGAAGTAATTAACACCTATTTCTGATTACTCAAACTGCCCAGCGCTGTCCAGAGGCAAAATCACCTCCTGGCGTCCTCCCTGCATGGTCGTGGTACCAAACAACGCTGATGGCGTGAAAAACAAACAAGACAGTGCCGCGGAGACAGAGAGGCAATAAAACTGGACACTGCAAGTGGCACTAGTCGCAGCACAATAAGTAGGGTGTATGTATTACACCATTGCTGATAAGACAGTGGGGGGAAGAGAATGCGCGAGGGTTTGGCGGTGTCAAAAAGTCCATCGATAATCAAGGATCTCGGCAGCAGTGTGTACATGAATGCATCTGGCCCAATGCACTGTGACGGTCTATAAACAAGAGGCTGCCCTCGTGACCTCCCCAGTTTGCTCGCTCACTCACATACGGTTGACTCGCCTTGGAAATTGTGAGTCGTATTCTGATTACTCAAACTCAGTCGGGTGGTCCCAGTGAATTCGAGTTAAGCGGACTCGACTGTAGCTTTATCTGTGCACTGCTGATCTTTGTCGTCACAGAAGTTAACTGTCCCCAGCCCCAGGTGAACAAAATACAACTCTCAGAGTGTGAGTGTTTCTACTGAGGAATAGTGTATATAATATGCCTTTCACAATTGCCATCCTGAATCAGCTCTCAGACTTTGTAATCAAATCACAGAAAACCTTGGAACTTAGCAAATCTAATGATGGCCAAGGAATTGTTGACACTGTTGCGCATGTCATACTGGGAACTTTTCAAGACTGAGAAGAGCACTTCTTAGATTAAAATGTACTAAAATTTAGTATATTTTCCAAGATTATTCCTAAACAGATCTGCAGAGTACTGATGTGATCCTGCTTGGCTAATGATTATTTTTTTCTTTTCAGGCAAAAAACAGAAGACACATTACTGTCAAGTGCACGAGATGGAATACAGGCACTTTTTAATTCTTTGTGGCAGGCAAGTGGTGTTTATCCCAGTGAAACTCAGGCTTTGTCACTTAAGTAACTTTCTTCATGTCTAATTTATTGAGATGAAAAGATAGAAATGGTTTCAGCAGGAGTGTTTCATTGAATATTTCTTCATGGTCATATTTCTGCAACGGAAAAAAAAAGGATGGAGGGAAAAAACTCACAAGTTTGTACAGTCGATTTTTTAATAATGAGTTATATTTTTATTCTTTTCATCTTTTTATCAGGCTCCAGGTGAATAATGGGAATATTTAGTGACTGACTGCCACAAGAAGCCAATGGCTCGTGGTATAAAAGGAACAGTCACCAGTGACTGACAAATGCTTCTCCACCAACCTGAATATCCATATCAGTGCACCAAATAATGGATTTGGGTGAAAATTTTTGAACAGAGATCAGGTCTTGGGCCTAACACACCTCAAAGAGCAAGTACTCATCCACCCATACAAAGACACGCACATCAAATAATTTGGAATACTGAGGAATATTGAAGAACTAGAATGACATTCTCCTAAGTCTGCCTTTTAGAGCCCTCTTCAATACTAACTTATTAATATTATAAGACTGTTTACAAAATGACTGGTACTAGTAGTAGAAGGATATCATAATTTTCATTGGTTTACTTTATCATTACTTCACTCACCTCAGTAAATTGGCACCCTAATTCAGCCAATAATATTCGTATGTCAGTCTCATCAAAAGTAAATGGAATGGTCTTATTGTGTCCAAACAATGTGTAACGAATTTCCATACTCTTGTGTTTTCCAGCTTCCTGTCGAACAAGTTGAAGGCAGCTACCTTATAACGGTATGGTTCATGATTTGGTAGTGGACAGGATGATTGTCTGTTACTGAGACAGTGAGTTGAGTGAGTGGGTGTGAATGTGCATGCATGCGTGGGAGGGAGGGAGAGAGAGAGAGAGAGAGAGCGCGAATGAAAATAAAAAGAGAAAATGCTCTGTCAAATTGGTTTTGAATGGTTTATGCATTAGTAAAACATTTGATGCAAAATTTTAATTCATATTTTGCTCTATATTTTCTAGCTGCCTGAGTCAAAAACATGGTTACCCAGAGAAAAACCAGTAAGTAATAGTATCAAAGTTCACAATTATAATTGTAGTAATTTTCTGCAAATGTGTGTATTCCCCCATTTTAATTCTGTAAGCATTTAGCACAAATAAAGAACATTTGAAAAGCAAAGGCTAACTATCATGTAGGCTTTGCCCTGGCATAGGAGTGAATCAGCATTTTAACTTGGATTACGGAAATGTAATTGGTACTTATTTGAATGTTATGAATGAGCATTTCAGCACAAACTTTTGTGGGAGCTCAACAGTTATTTTGACACAATTTTTTTTTTTATGTCAGCGTATTTCAGCTTCATTATACAAGGGTCACCTTTTAATTATCGGGACTCACCTCTTTCTAGACATGATATCTGCACGAAATTTTCACAACTTTTCGAAGTACTTTCCTCCATGCTGCACACAAAGTTCCATTCTTCTTAACCATTGGATAAAGCCGTTGCGCCACTGATCAGGGGTCAAGGTCAAAGTTATGTTTTGAAAGGCAGCCACAGCTTCTTCAATATCTTCAAACATGCGTCCTTTAAGTTGAGATTTGATCAGTAGAAACATAAAGAAGTCACAAGGTGCCAGATCAGGTGAATATGGTGGATGAGGCATAATTTTCACCTTTTTGTCCATGAAATATGCAGTTGTTTTTGCTGCGGTATGCACTGTCGCATTATCGTGATGCCGCAAGATTCGCTGTATTGGTGTTCTTGGGTGTCGGTTTTTCCACAGTTCGAGAATTCTGGGAATGCTCTTGGTGACATACCAATCAGAAGTAACATTTCTGATTTTCAAGTAGGATCGTTCCGATGCGGCTAGTCAAGCCAAAGAACACAGCGGCCATTTGCGTTTTGGTGCTGCGCTCACAACGTAATTTCTGAGGTGGTGGTTGTCCTTCAGCGACCCAGCAACTGGATTGCTGTTTCGTTTCTGGTTCATACTTATAGATCCATGTTTCGTCACCAGTGATGATGTTGTAGATCTCTTTTGATGTACCTTTGTTGAATTTATGGAGCATTTCTGTGCAGTAATCTACACGTTGTTTCATTTGATCGACTGCGAGATAATGAGGGACCCATCTGGCACAAACCTTTCTTAGGGGAAGTATTGATGTAAAATTGTAAAGACGCTAGTTGATGAAATGCTCAACATCTCCTCTGTCGCAACATATGTAATTCTTGGGTCAGCTTCAACAAGAGTGCGAACAGCACTAACTTTCTCTTCTGTTACTGTTGAAACAGGACAATCGGGATGGTCATCATCTTTCAAGCTCTCTCTGTATTCTTGATACCACCTACAAACTGTAGTCTTGGAAGGAGCAGATGTGTTGAAAACAGATGTTAATTTGCCATGACACTCAGTTGCAGATAATCCGAACTTGAAATCATATAAAATCATAGCTCGGAAATCACGCTTTTCGAGATTTATTTTGCGTCTTCTGCTAACGCACCTGTAGCTCAGTTTAGATAACCAAATTCGCGATATTTCCGGTTTCAACGGGAGCAGTACTATAAAATTTCCGGATTTTCCCGATAAAAGGTGCAATATTGTGATGTGAAATTTTCAACACTCTATTGCAGCGGGAAGTGAACGAGTCCCGATAATTAAAAGGTGACCCTTGTAGTTCACCCATGGCTGTAGGCAACAGCTACCTGTGCTAACATTGTATAAAGATTTTCTTGGAAGACTACACACTTTTTCTCCCCAATGTTCTTCATCTAAGGGAAATATATTTTTGGCATGTTTGGAAGACTCTGAATAGGGCCATCTGCTCTAAAGGTCTATAAAAATCACCAGCTTAACCAACAGATCAATCAACATTTCCATGTTGTGTATTAGTGGTATGCATGTAGCTGAAATATACTATCTTTACAGTCTGTGATAATGCAACACTTGTACTTGTAATATTATTACTTTGCAGTTTTATTATTAAAATGTTGCATCTTTCAGGTCCCAAAGAAAAAGCCACTGACCAAATGGGAAGAGTATGCAAAGTCTAAGGGCATTCTGAATAAAAAGAAGTCCAGGATGGTTTGGGATGAGGTGACAAAGGTAAGCTCTGAATATACGGTGGTTTCTGTTATAGTTATTGCAGACCCCAGAATCTTTTGATAAATGTTAAAATATTATGTCCCTGTGAGTGTGACTAAATTTTTCAACAAGAAACTACATTCACATTGGGCCCCTGATGTTTAGCTAAAAGTTAGTTTCTCTGTGTTGTATCATGACCAAATAGTTGTGAATTTGATATTAGAAAAAAATCCTTTTTGAAGTAAAATTATATAATGTGTGTTACACGCAGTTAGCCAGGTTAAGAAATGTGAAGGATTGTCACCAGAAAAGGCGAAGGCAAATTGGATGCAGCTCTAAGAGTGGAAGAAACTGAGAAGTGATAGAAGTGGGATATTCTTGTGGCATTATTATATTACCTGTTTCATGATATGAGTTTACCAGTTTAAAGATGTCTCATTTAATATAAGTGTGTTATTTTTGTACTCTTCAGTCATACAAACCACGCTGGGGCTATCAAAGGGCAAATGATGACACAAAGGATTGGCTCATTGAAGTCCCAGATAATGCAGGTAGGATTAAACTTGCTATAACCTTCATTTTCTGTCATCTTTATGTAATCTCCTTCATATGTGCGGCATAATTTTAGTCTGTTCACCTTGCATATGGATGTTTTAACCTTTTGGGTTTTTTCTTTTCTTTTTCTTTGCCTGTGTTTCCTTGGTCACTCAGGACATTTATCCTGATCTCACAATCCCTCACAGTCAATGCGTGCATTTTAAGCTGTATTATTTAATTTTCTTTCAGATGCCAACCACTTTTTGTATGTATTTCAGATCCTATGGAAGATCAGTTTGAAAAGAGAAAGTCAGCCAAGAAGGAGAGAGTTGCAAAGAATGAGCTGCAGCGATTACGAAACATTGCTAGGTCACAAAAGACCAAAGGTACTATTGATGTTGAAGTTTTTTGTTTTCAGATGGGGTCACAATTTTAAGAATTTGACACTTTCAAGCTGGTCATATTCCAATTCTTAGTCAACCTGTATGCAATCCTCAGCTTGATGACCTAAGCATAGAACTGATCAAAATCAAATTACTTCGGGCCAAGAATTGTCATGTGTCAAGGTGTTATAATGCAGTGCCTGATGACTGAGAAAATAACTTGCAAAATATTTTAAGTGTTTTGGCCAAATCTGAGGTAAACACTAGAGATCAGTTATATTGGAACAGACTTGCATGTACGAGTACCTGAACGTTTGGTCAGAGGTCTACATATATGGCTAGCCTCATCTGTGACTGACACACATGGGGTGGGGGTCTATTTGGCGGATAAGTTACAGGCTATTGTCAAAAACATGAATTGAAGATTCCCAAACATCTGTTTGATAGCTGGATGATTGTTACGTCAGATTGAAAGGTTGGAAAAGTTTTGTCCCAGTTTATCGCTCTTCTTCTTTGGAGTAGAGCATAGTTGATGGTGGCATTATAAGATGGTTTTGTTTCCAGCACCACTGGAAGTAATTCAGTGCACAGATATTAAAGATGATCTTGAGGTATTGAGGTAATGATGGTTTTAATAAATATTATAATTTGTTTTATAAATCTCAAGTATCCCACATTTTTTCTCATTTCATGACTTAATCTCATGGATGATCTGTGGATTACTTTGTTTCAGTGCCAGGCATTGGGCTGACACCCACAGAACAACCCAGCAAAGATCACCTGTCTAAGGCTCTCGCTGTGGCTCACAAGTCCACAGCTTCAATAGGAAAATTCACAGAGAAACTCCCAAAAGAGAAACCTTCGAAGTTCACAGGCAAGAAGAGGAAGGTATGTATCTAATTGTGCTGTGTTTCATTATCATGCATGTCAAGCATTAGCTTTGAACACAGAGTGCCTCCACTTCTTGAAATACACTGCTCTTGGATCATGTTGGAGAGGCTGGAAATCAAGAGCTAGCTAACTCTAATTCTGATGATCTTGGGAGATGGAACATTGCAAGGGGGCATATTGTGGGATGTTAATGGTTTGTTTCTTGTGTTTTTGTTTCGTCAGTAAAAGTAAAATGTTGCTGTTTATTCAGTATAGTATTTATTTAGCTTCATATGCCTTCCAGCCTCATTTTAAAATCTCCTAAAGTTTATTTTCACATGCTCAAAAAGTTTCTGGGTTTCTAATTTCTAATTGCTGAAATACTGTGTCTTTAATAATCCCTGGCATTCTTGTAACCCTATAGTCATCTTACTCTGACAAATTATCATCCATAGAAATTTTCTACCAGAGAATACAATAACAACAATTTTTTTTTTTTTTTGTAAAGTCTCTAGAAAATCATGATGTGGTGCAAGTCCTCACTTATAACTGCCTTTAGCAAGGTTTAATTACTGGATAGTGGCTGTAGTAAACTATTTTTGAAGATATATGTATAATGTCCCTGTTTTTTTTTGTTTTGTTTCATTGTCCATTATACCAAGTTTTTATTAGCGGATAGTGGCTGTGCATGATTGGCACTGATCCTTATTAGTCATGTTACTTTTATTTTTGTTTTGTTTTTGTTTCGTAGTCCTTTATACATTTTTTTTTCTTGTAGTTTGAGCCAGCAATAGGAAACTTAATCAAAGAAAAGGAGAGACAGTTACAGATGCTGGACCTCAGTGCAAAGAAGATTCCCAAGATTGATGTCAGTAAAGCAGCAAACAGAGCTCTTAGAGAGGAAGAGCAGCAGACGTGAGTTTCCTTTCTTCTTTATTTTTCATGCATCCATGCAATATAACAGTATGTATTATCTTCTAATATCGGGCAGTTATCAATGGTGTAAGCTGTTCAAGGTTTCTCATCTTTTACAATCTGTGTGCTGTGTGTCACCTTGTCTTTCTGATGGTATATAATGACCATAGGTACCAGTGGATCATTCCATGGAACGTCTTCAATCATTAGCCATGAAAATAATCAAAAACTACATATAAATTCCCTTATGGAGTCACACATGACTAAAGGGATCATCAGCTCACATAAGAAAAAACGACCAAGCAACGTAACTCATGGCCTAGTGGTCTCGCAGACATTAATGATTTCCAGGGAAAATTCTCTTGACATTTTATCATACCCCCCTGGTTCATGCAAGAAATTGCTCATTATGGCATAGGTTTCTTATTATTGGTCAAGTGCACTGTTGAGGAGTCATCTATGGAAAATGATAGATTCCTCTGCTTGCAATATAATGTCTCTCTGACTACCAGCGAGTATGCAGGAACTTGCGTGGACAAGTTATTGATTGGTACCTTATTTACATAGTGCAAAATGATTTTATTAAGGTGGACTTTTCTACTAATCTCAGGATACAGGATCACCAGATTATTGGAGTAGATATGAATTTATGAGACAATGCTGTCTTGGTTTTAGTCAGATGAAATCAACATAAATTCATGTTTTCTGTGATGTTAAAAAAAAAATTATTGTGGGTATCTTGAGTAATTCTCATCATCTGCAGTGGTCAAGGTTAAAATCAAAAGTGGTGCAAGCAAGTCCTGTTTGATTGGTTGCCAAAAATGGAAAGTGTCAGCCCGAGAAAGCCTTATTGTTGTCACAAATGAAGAGAAAAAAAAAAGTGCATTGAAGGAAAGTTTTATTTGATGTTGATTTTTGGGGGCAGTGTGGGTAATGACTAGTCAGTACAATAAATGTAATTTTCGTCCATCAGGTCACGGGAGAAGAGACAGAGCAAGAAAACACCCAAGAAACAGAAAGGAAAGAAAACAGCAATGGGAAAAGGAAAGAGGAGTGGCATGGTCAGGAAAGGTGGTGGCAACAAGAAAAGCAGAGGAAAGAGAAACAGATAATAGCATGCTGTACTGTATATAAATTTGCCTAATAAATTTTGTTTTGAAAACATGATGTGATTGACTTTATATTGTGACATTTTTTCCATTTGTGCCATTCTGTAGGAGTCTGATACACAACAGAGATTATCACACAGTTTATACTGCCAGACATAATATCAGACACAGTCATATACATGTGTATGAAACAGATTCCTTTATTGCTCTAAATGTAACATTCTCATAAGATAACAAAAAATAATTCATCAATAAATATATTCTTACACCAAAATGAAGCATTGAAATCTGGCACACCAAACAAATAGAAAACTGAAACAACAAACTTAACCTAAATTCTGAAAATGCGCTACGCAGCAAGCCTTGATTTGTTCCCCTGATTTGGACCAGGCAAAACCCAAGGCTTACACTGTATGCATCAGCTCAAAAACTGATACACTAAAACACAACCTCAAAAAATGCTACAGCTGCCATGTATTTCAACAAATCTATCACTTTTCACACAAAACTGCACACATCAAAAACTTATTCTGTCATGTTCATCTCACACAACACTCCTTAAATGGCATCATTTAATATCGGAGAGTAATTACCTTGTTTAGTTTAAAGCAATGTAATTGGAACACATAACAATGTAACTGTGGAGAGTAAACTGATCTCTTAATAGTGGACACTGGGACTCAAGTGACTCTTTATATATGGGTTTATTGCATTCTCTTAGTAATTACCTGTTGAAGAGGATCATCCCATCATTATCACTGGAAGGCAAACCCTACCTACACATGGCTGTGGACACTGCCTTGACTCAGCTGTGTAATTCAAATTCTAGATATTTTTATATCAATTTTCTTAGCCATAACATTTGGAGGGATAGTACACCAGCAGTCTGCAAATTTCTTTGCAGTATGAAATCCTTAACCTGTGAAATTCAGAAAAACAGTGTTCCAATGTAAAGACAGCAACTGAATTCAAATTAATAAAGTATCCCATCATGCCTCTCTTCCCCTTTGGTATCCCTGGCAGGTCTTTTAAGATAGGCAAGAGAGCTGATCATTTTCACAGGTTAACTGTAGGTTCTGTTCTATTCACTGACGTGAGATTGGCAAAAGGAATTGTTAAAGTATTGGTAAAGAATCATTCATTATTTACACCAATGGAGCACAAATTTATTGATTCCATTTCGGATGAGCAACATCCTTATATTCCTTTGCCATGTATGCAGGCCTTGAAAATACATGAGGAAAGCAAAGATATTATTGTACACATGTTCATGTTAACAGTGACATGTTCCATTTAATGAGGCTTTGCCGAAATTTGAGTCTGTAAAAATGACAGACTTTTCATTCATATGACAAAATTAACATTGCAATAGCATAAACCCAAAACTGGAGGTTGCAATTAACAATCCCTCTCAAAGCAAAGCTTAAGAGAAAACAATCAAGATTATCATCTAAGTGTGGCCCTTTTAGAGCGCTACAGAGTGAACGGGTCGAAACACTTGCTCGACGAGGGTATCTTTCTCTGCAGATCTGTTGCCCCACTCTTCGAGTAAGTGTTTCTTAATTATATCACTATCTGAACCAATAACAGATGATCAACTCACACTCACATGTTTACAGTAGACAGAGGATAAATTTGTAATAACACAAATGAAATGACTCAGGATTTTGGCAATGCCTCTTCTGTTATTTTGCAAGGTCAGAGTAATGTCTTTAGCATTTCAGCGATACATTTAACTGTATAATATGAATTCTGGGCAGGAATATATCATGACAGGTTAAGACAAGATTAGCTAAGTCTTGTCATATAAAATTAACAAGGCTATTTATAATCTACAGCTCTGGAATATTATACAATTATGCTGAGAACATAACTCAGAGAAGTTTTTTACAACAAGCAACAAGTGTTCAAAAAAAGAACAGTCCAACGATGCAACAAAGAGATAATGAAGTACTGAAAAAACAAAGGATACCAACAACATAAAAGAAGTTAAATCATAAGCCTTGTTCTGTAAGTTACCATGAAAACAGAGTGCCATAACATTACTTATTCTATTTATTCAATACAGAGGAACCTTACAACCTCCAATCTCACACATTCCAATGCTTTGCCTACTCGTATCGGTGTAAAAATGGTTATTTTCACTGGCTGAGCTTTCTGCTTTAAAAAGCTCCATTCAAAATTATCAAGGGCATATTCCTTGTAAGAGTTTTTTTATAGGCATGTAGCCTGTAACCAAGTCATTTCTGTGGCATGTATAGATGAAACAAATGCAGTTAGTTCTTCTTACTGTCCCTTATTATTTGGATATTATTGATTACTGTAGGCTATGTTTTCCAATCTGTGCCCAGCAGGGTTGCCACATTGGAAGTTCTATCTTCACTCCGGATTACTCTAGACTGCTGAACTCAGAGACACTTGGAAACTGTCACGCAATGCTTTTGAAAATTAGATTTTCATAATAAAATTCCCTTTCTACAGTATTTGTTCCAAAGCACTGGTCCCATAAAATTAAATTTACTTCATGAGCTCAAGTTTTTGAGCTTTTCCTCTGAAATTAGAGTTTGTTAAGCTACAGTGAACCTCAGATCTAACGAGGTCCCCAGGAGCAGCTGATAGGATGACAGACTTATATGAAATACAGTACAACAAATGTGAAGAAAAAAAGGATACAGAAGACTGAGATTGCTTTTGTCTTAAGTTGGCTACAGTGGAACTTGCAAGAATTCTCATGTAAAAAGGAAAACAAAAATTAATTTATCAGCAAACAGAAGAAAATAAAAATACAAATCTCAACATTAGTTCAGGCATTCTTAACTGTGGGCCAAATTAGTAAATCAGCACAACTGAGCAATGTGACAGAGCTATTCCCTGGTGAAAATGCCAGAATTTGCCACACAGGAAAATTTGTTCACCGACTATAACTCACATGTGAGTTCACTCTTTTTTTGTGACAATGTCCAGGCAATGGCTGCGGATGTCTAGGAGGCATTATGATGTTGGCTACACCAAACAGCACTATGGGATATGACGAGCATTGAGTTTATGAA
>JAWQUT010000128.1:669043-682740 GCA_033807755.1 Ellobium chinense | reverse complement strand
AAAAAAACTATCTAAAAAATCAAAAAAAGCCCGTGACATTCTATTTTAAATAAAGTGATCTTTCAAATGAAAAAAAAACCAGCATCCTACCATTTGTTGTTCTCCAGATCGAACGGTTCAAAGTTATACATATTTTCCAATATGGCGGCCAAACAATTGGCGTTTCCATAGCAACGGAGTGAGGAGAGGGCAAAACACCCCCGGTTATCTTCCTTCCTGGCCCTATCTGACCCATTTTTCACCCCAAAATTAAAACTTCCCTGTATTAATGAAAATGACCTCGTTCTGCTGCACGCCCCCTTAAGTGTTCCAACCCATGTCTTTGATTTGTATAATACTCAAAACCGATCCTCTATTTTATAAATAAGAAGTTGTAACCCAAGACATTAGCTCGGCAACACTATTAAAAGATTGCTGTACTGGGATCTGATCATTTCTGTGGCTTGGTACCTTTCATAAGTTTGATCTGATTGAAAGTAATGTCCCACACTTACCCCTTTTGATGATCATAACACAATGACATATAGGTTTGCCACACACAGTGAGCTAACCAACACTACACTACTTTTGTCAAGGACTTACTTTTCCAGATAGAGTAGTAAACTTACTGTTTAATGCAATAGAGATATATTTGCATTTATTGCATTACTGTGCTCCCATATCATTTGATTATATTGAATTACAGTATTCCCACATTATCATCTGTATTACATTGCCTTACTAAAAAAAAGTACTCACAATGAATAGGATTTGTAGGCAAGACCAGTGGCCATAGGTATAATCCTTGCTTTAATTAACACACTGTGTTGACTATGGTGAACACTACTACTACTAATGTCTTGGGGTTTTCCAAGGTTACCACAATAATGTTAATTCATGCAAGGATTATGCATATATGGCCACAGGAAGCATAAACACGGTGTGCCATTTCATGATCATCATGGGGCAAACACTCACACAATAATTCAATAATGAATGAGGCCTCTTCAAAACTACAATATTTACTTACTTTTCATCAGTGTGACAGGTGTTGCAGGCTTCATGTTTCAAAATGTGATGTAATGAACAGTGAAATGAACTCAACCGGAACTGAACAAAGTTTATGAGATGTGAACAGAACTGAACTATATGGACGTTCAGCTGAATATAAAGTTCACCCGAGCAGAGGTTCTTATCATGCTGGTAAAATTAATGAGTCCAGCATGAGAACAGGTGGTCTTATTTACTGGCAGGTCTTTCCCATCTCCCTGCCATCACCAGAATTCTACCACCTCTATAAGATGAAGGCAATCACAGGATTTTAATGCTGTCTCCGAAATCTCGAAAGGACAGGACAATGCTCCAAACTCCTAAAATAGTGACTTCCCTCTCTAGCCTGTTCATACAAAATCATGCAGGAATCGGAGAAACAAATTTCCTAGGCAAGATACCTTTTTGTAGTTGATGACATTATTTCACTGTAAGAATTCTCAAGATAATGTCATATCTGCATCTTACTCTTATCTAGTCATCTCTGACCTATCAAGGATACTCCCGAAGATACAACCAATGCTGCTTAATTTCAACTCCATAAAAGTATAAAAAAGTTTGTACATCCGCAGAGGGCGAGATTTTAAGACTTTTGTCTGATTAAGACTTTGTAAACTTATGTGATTATTCCAACAAAAGAAAATAAAAAATAAAACAGCAATTCAAATTTTAAGCGTTAGTGGTACATAAGTCTGCCTATGGAATGCAGATGTCACATTTTAGTGCAGTAATTCAAAATTTCTTTGGTTAAATGCAGTGTTAACTAAGACAATTCAGAATCAGCATTTAGTTACAAAACATATCTGGTGCTACTATTAACCAAAACATGTCAACATTGTCCCAGACAAACACAAGTGCAAAGTTTGAGAACCAGGAAACAATCGCAATACATCCATTTCACTGCACCAACTCCTGAAAGTTGTTAAACATTGAGTTTAAAAATGTGTCTCCCTGAACATAATTGCCACTACTCAATGAGATTCAACACAAACTCCAACCACCAAGCATTAAACAATTCATATCACATCAGACAAGCTGATATCTCAACCGAAATGGCAAGACTATGCAATTAAAATGAAAAAGCAGACACAGCATGGTTAATACACATAATGGTATCTCTCACATCTGCTAACACAATTCAGCTAATCAATACATATACAGTCATGCAGCTGATAACTCAAACTCTTTGGGACCAATTCATCTTGTTCAAGTCCAATGAATTTCAAGAAATACATGTAGTACTAGTACAGAGAAATATATTAGTATCTCAAATGTTTGTTTCAAGGAACTGTACTTTTGACTTACATTTGTTCAGGGTATTAGTGCTTGAATATATTTTTAACACTTTCTATGACAGCCACCAAAGCAGCCAATCTATGAACCCTAACAAAAAAAACTGTCAGTGAATGGCTAGGATTTTAGGAATCACATCATAATATTTGTACGCAAAATCTCTATATGAAAAGCTACAGATAGCTAGAGTCTAACTTTCATTCTATGTTTGGCCAACTCTGCATAAATTTAGAGTAGTGATTTGCATCTCTTGCCAAAGCAAACCCATTTTATGTTTCATTAACAATACTGCCAATAAACTGCCTTGGAGCCTGACATAGGGAGCTCTCTGTTTCAATGGACTGGGCTTTAGTGTGTTAAGTTAGTGAAGAGCACTGTTGATGCTACATTCACCCATCTAGACCTCAGCACCTTGGTAGAGTGAATTCAACATCAGTTGTGTCTTTTACAACAATGAAACAACAAATGGCACTGTTCCAAGTATTGGGCCCTATACTGTAAGAATTCATCTAAAATTGCTACATACAGGAAATGGGAATATGTGAAACTGCAAAACCTGAGTCTTTAACATATGTCCAAACTTTTGTTTATTCATGATTATAACAAAAAAAGAAAGAAATAAACACTGCAGTCTGTTAGAAATGTACTGCACATTTAATTTACTTGAATCAGTAAGAAATATGAAACATGTTCATACTCAGCACTACACAGAATACCTAGTCCATAACTGTATTTCATTCATGAAAAATTCATGCTTTAGCAAAGCCTCACATGTCACATATTGTTTGTCTTGATGTAAAACTGTGACACCATATTCCATAGAAATGGGTTTCAGAGAAATACGAGATCATTTGCAACTGTTTTAATAACTTGAAGAGATCCAAATTCCTCATGAAATTGTTACATTCTAAACTCTCATAGGACTAAGCACCCGTGGTCTATGCTGTGCCCTTGCCACATGGCCATGTGTCAGTCTTCCTATCATTTAACCTTGAATTTTACCGCTCATCCCATAGATTCACAGCTGCACAAATTCATACCTTATGCTTGCCCAGTTGTTGCCAACCTGAGAAAACATTCAACACTCTCAATATGAGGAGTAGCATATCAGTTAGAACTGAGGCAACACTAGCTTCACAAGGCTTAAGTTTCTGTGCTTGAAATGGATTCAAATGCTGACATAAGAAGCAACCTAAAATTCTGAACATAGATCTAGGGATACCAAAATCTGCATCTAATTTTTGGATATGACTTTGTTCATCAAGACAGACAATATCGCACCCAAACTGCAGAAAATTAAAATGAGATCAAGATTACATTATAAGGTCCCATTTCATTACTCTACTGAAACTAAAGTTTTAATGCTTCCAGACTAGCTGCCCACAGCAATTTAGTCACAGCATAAAGACAAGCGAAATTACAGCACGAATAACATGCAAAGAAGTCATACAACTTAAAGTTCTCAGAAAGACAGCACAGGTTGCTTACATATTATCATGACACCACACACACACAATTTATAGAAATGTACATGTACAATGAAGCTCTGTTATAATAGGGTGATTGGACCTGTCAAAATCGTATCATCATAAGCATTCCAATTGTTTTCAAAATGGGTCTCGGAGAGAGAAGTGGTACATGAATTTTATATTTTTATTCATGTAGTTAAATTCATGTGGTTCCTGTGTAATAATAATGTAAGTCTCATATCCAGGCTTATGCCCACTCACATGACTTCACACTATAATTACCTCAGCGTCCTGATCACTCTAGAACTTTCTCAACTCTCTAAGGAGCATAGTGTTGTTGTCATTTACAGGCGCTGATCCTGACAATATCACAGACAAAAATACATTGCCTTGGTGATGCTCTATGCAATCATGCTATTGTAACATGATGGCTAAGCTAGTCTGTAAATAGTGGGTGAGATGATTTTCACTTAAGCTCTGATTTGTTTGAATTAGCATTTTATAGCGCATCAGTGTGATTGCAGCTATACCGCACCTTTCCGATTGTGAGACTAAATACTGAGTCCCAATCTATTTTGCATGGACACTGGCTACTAGGCCTACTCTTTTATGACATTTAAACATGTTTTTTAACATGTACAATATGCACCCAGGACACTCCTAGTTTTTCGTCCATATCTAAAAGGATTAAATGCCAGCTCTCCTACTCTGAAAGCTCCAGCTTGCAAACCATAAAGACAAAAAGAAAGAAGAAATAGGAACTGAAGTTTTGCCTGATGCAACCGGGTTCCCATTTCACTGACAACCTTGCCTGCTATAAATGGGTTTCATCATATTATGCACAACAAAAAACAGTCAAAACTTTCAAATTCTAAGAATTATTTGTGATTCCACTGACACAAGGACTGTTTCATGAACATGAAAGTAGTTGGTCATTATGCTGAATGTGAAGGTTATAAGTCACAGTTTGAGAATGAACAAAGAGTAAATCTGATCAAATCCACCGGTTTGATGATCAAAATCTGGTAATAAACCGAAATTTGCTGTCACACCAAAAACAAAAAGTTTTGTGAACTGTTATTGAAAAAAACACTTTCAAAACATCTGACAGAAATAAATGACCCTAGATAAAAAAACATGCTACATTAGGATCTCACAACTCACATATTCAGAAAGTCATCATGATGGCCTGAACAGTTGACTAAGATTCTACCACTTAACATCCCCTCTTGATTAAGACTCCACTTTGTCTTGGAAGCCATATTTTTTTCTCCATAAATTAAACATTCTGGTTGAAACAACTTTCTTCCCTCCTCCAACACGACTGATACTATACAATGACACGATACAGGTCTAAGTGCAATGATCCTTATTAATTCTTTCTTACATGAGTGTGCCATTTTGTAACATAGTGCAGGTAAGTCATCCACACAGACAACACATGGCACTTCCTGTAAGCAGGATCCTTTTTCATCAACAATGATATAATTACGATGCCTACTTTTATTTAGGTACTTTTTTCCCCTCTTGTTTCTAGATCATTGGCTGAGATCCTGCTTTTCTCTTTTTCTGAGCACTGAGATGTTAGGCCGAGACAACGATACTTCCCAGTCAAATCTTCCTTTCAAACTGAAATATGGTTCTCTGGATTTGGAGTTTGTAAGATCCTACTGTATGGTCAATGAAAATGATTTCTGTTACTAATTCCAAATCTCACATAACATTCCACTAGAAGTTACTGCAATATGAAAGATCTGATGTTAATGAAGGTGTTTTTGTTTTTACTATTATATGATTAAAAGATTGGATGCTGCAAGTAAAATCTTCCTTCAAAATAAATCTGCAAAGAAAAAAAAAAAAAACCCGAAACTATCTGCAATTAACACAGGTTTCATTATCTACTGTGGTTTTGAACAAAATGGTATTTTTGGTCAGTTTAAAAAAACAAAAAATTTCTATTATTCTCCAAGCTAGTCTATTTAAGCTATAAAATAACATTTCAAATTACACTTGGGGAAAGATATTAGCAGCCATCAAGTAAAGGGCACTATAGCAGTATTAAGGCAAAACCCTGATATGTGTACTCACTTAGAAACATGAAAAAAAGAAAAATATTAAACTGATAGCAGATAGTTTGCAAAGACCATGGAATAAAAGATGTCAACATTACACCTAATGTAACAGTATAACCACACAACAGACTTATTATTTTGATGTGAATTTTATGTATCTGTATATAAAAAAAAAAACATGTGTAAGTGCTATGTCCAACTCCATATGTTAACATACATTTACTATCAAAGCACAAAAAAATGTATGCACTATGATATAGGCAGTTAAGTTAAACATGATTCACAATTTGATAAAACAGATTGTGCAGACTGAAATGTTTATGAACTACCAAGCCTCAGTACTGCGTTACCCATTCTTGGACAAGACCAGGCTGGTGAGTGATGACAGAATTGGAACAGTTGACTGAGCTATCCAGATAGCCACCTTAGGTAGGATGAGTAAAGCAAGTTTTACTGTGCCATTAAATAACCAAAACTGACCTACACTGCTACATAGAGTATTAACACTAGAAGAGATACTGCTGACTCAATCAAGAGGTCATGGGCTGTGTAACTGCCCAACAAAAATGTAAACACTTCACAACAAAAATGTAAACACAAAGAACTGGATGCATCTCTCCAGAGACCTGAAGTACAACTGTACTGTCTTCGGTAGCACAGCTGCTCATACAACTGTGTTTAAAGTTTAATACAACTGACCCCAGACCAGGGCATTGTGGAGGAACAACTAAAAAACAGTATATTTTATGCTCTACACTTGTGTGCAAGAGCAGGAAAATATACATACAGTTCATTTCATTACTCAACAAAATTACATCTAACAACTACTACTTTCCTGCAATTTACAAATACATGTAATTTCATATAATGCTTTCAGCACGTTACTTCAACAGACAAGTTCAGTTTTTGTGCGATGCACAACATCACATTATATGAACAGCCAACATATAAAAACATGTATAAATAGTTACGCTGGGATCAGACAGAGGGTGGAACCTTCCTAGTCGGGGTTTGCAACCCATGGCACATGTCAACAGGATTTAACAGGTAAGAATGAACTGCTTGATCACAAAGCATTTTTCAACCTAGAGTACATACATGCTGCACATAGAACAAAGCTGTACAGACAGGAAAACATCTTCAGATGCAGTGCAATTGCAACTGAGCAGTTCATTTACTTTGAGTGTTGTTATCAAAAGCACTGACACCACATTCCCTCACATGAAAGACAGAAAACACTGAAAGAAAATGAAACAGAAAATCTAAACAACATGTAGAACAATTTTAACAACTATTTTGTCATTATCACAGTGAAACATGTTCAACAATGTAAAGGTAAACTGCAGTGTTCATTGGTATTTTCTTGGCTTGCACTTCCAGACAATCAATATCAAAGGCAACTGTAACATCACAACATTAGCAGATTATGATAAATGACCCAAACAGCCAATGATAATGGCAGCCCCGTTCCATCCTCAAAACACTGAAAATCTGCTACGACGACGGATGTATGGCCACAGCAGAGTGGCTCACTCTTCAACATACTTACTTTTTTCATGTTCTCATCAGAACAGTTGATGAAAACAAAATGGGAGGAAAAGGCTAAGGGTCCAAGGGCAGCGCCTTGGTTGGGACACAGAAGAAGAGCCCCAGGAAAAACTTCAAGTTTTGGTGACTTTAGGGTTACATGTAACCATTTCTGATCACCAGATCACAGGTTTAGATTCCTGTAATTCACTCTGTGATTAATGACTAGGGAGGAGCAAGACGGGACAAAAATCAACAAAGACACAAGCTGTAATCAAAAAAAAAAAAATTCCAACAATCATTCATATATATATACTTAAAGTTGCCAGAGTGCACACAGAGTCCTCAGAGGTCTCAGAAAACTTGGTAAGATACTAATGCCGGGTTTTGCTCACCATCGATATTTCCTGGGCCTAGAAGGTCACCACATACGTGCCTACCATTAAAATGATAAGCTTAAGAAGCAGGTTACAGCAAGAATTAACCTAACAAACATCTTCTGCTTCTTCAGCACTCCCTGGCCATGCTAGCAGACCGCTATGGGCCTTGAACTGGGTGGTCAGTTGCAGGTCTGTGCAGCGGCCCCTATATCTTTGTCTCACAGTTTGCTGGCAATGGCCATAACCAGTTCATTTAGGAAAGTGGGAAATCTGCCAGAAATCATCCTCTCAATACAATTAAATGAAGAGTGATAACTGACACTACTTCCTCTTCATTTTCATGAATAATACTTAAAATTTAGACAATTATCTTCAACAGTCGATTCATATGTATTAGCCACATGAAATTTCTTCACACATTTTGAACTAAATTCTGAATAATTATGTGAGTATTGTTCATGTCATCTGAGGCATTATCTAATTAAAACTGGTCCACTACAAAGTTGTTTTTATTTTCTCTCTTTCATCTTTCACTTCCCATTCTGAGGAATAGCAAGAAAGTTTGAACTGTGATCATTAGCTTGAATCAGCTGATTATGTTTGTTAGCCTTAGTTACAGGCTTCTACACTAGTATCTCACGTACATCATCATACCTCACAAAGCTAACAAAACAGACACTTGACAGTCATTTACAAAATAATAATATTCATCCTCTTTCCCTTTCTGCTCCCTGAAAAATATTAACAAACAAGCTATTTCTGGAATTTTACAATAATGAGTGAACTGCAGTTTCAATCATAAACACGTCAAAGGTATTTGCAGTAAGCCAGCAACTTCTTAATCCTGATCCCAAAGATATGTTGCTAGCTGGAGAATAATGCACTGAACAATCAGCTTGACAAATCAGCATTATTTAATCAGATTAGTCAAGTAAATGACAAAGTAAGGGATTCTTTTAGCTGTGAATGCCTCTGATTCTAATATATACATATACTTATAATTCAATGATCTGCAACTACAGTGTTCTGATATATTAACAGGTGGAGTAATCTCCATGTTTAGTCAACGAGTAAATGAAATGTCAACAAAATTGGCAGCATAAAACGCTACGATTTCCCAGATGCTACTGTTTGCTCTTTCCATGTGCCGTAAAGCTTTCGGATCTCATCCCAGAGTACCAAGCTGATAGTTGTGTGTGGGCCTAAACGCATGTACGATGGTCCCCAGCCTTTGTAGAAACCCCAAAGGCCCTCTGAGCGAAAGATTTTCCAAAAGCAGTTGAACACACCTGAGTACATGGCACCATGACCGGTGACAGTCACCGGCTGGTTGTAAAGTCGTGTCGAAACAACATCGAAAGGAGTCATGCAAACAGTAACAACCACACCACCAATCATGCTAGCTGCGAATGTTGTCATTATACTGTTGGGTTTGAATATCTGAAAAAAGTGAAAGAAAGCAAAGAAATCATGAAACAAAATCCATTCAACAGAGCTGATTAATACTCTTGAACACTTAGACAATATGTATTTTTCTTCAGCACAACACTTCAGTAATGAAGGTATATTATTCCCATTTAAAGAGCCTGAGAAACAGTTTAAAATGATTTGAAATATGACAATCTACAAATTTGTGATTCTCTTTTCAAGGGAATTCAAAACTTAAGCAGGATTAAACTGGATTAAACTCAAAGGGTAAGCTGGGTATGCTTCTGACAAATACAGGGTGGGAACCCTAAGGCAGGGGAGGGGAGAAGGGATTAGGGTATTCCTGATCTTAATTTCTTCAATGTGAGAACTTACCTTCATCTCCTCAATGAAGTTTTTGGCGGTAGAAAACGTTGACAACTGTGAGGCTGAACCGACTGTAACTCGACCGATTGCACCACTTACACCTCGCCACAGCCCCAGAGTGCCATGGCTTTTGTAGATGCCCTGGAACATTTTCATAAAATGCTTTCTCAATTGAAATATGTACTGCCAATGCTATCATACTATGAAGGAACGTAGGAACTTCAAGATCATGTAGTTGCAGAAAACCATTAACTTGCAGAAAGTCACCATGTTCTATCTTTGTAATTACTGTTATCTTACCGATAGTGATATGCCAGGCTTCTTTAAGATACATGTTCTCTATTGAATTAAGACCCAAAGATGGACAAATAAACCACTTTCTGCTGTTTTGAATTTTAAGTTTCCTAGATGTTACCTAAAAGAGTGGCAGAATGATTCAGCCAAGGATGAAAACTGTCATTATGGCCTATCTCAAGTTTTTTTATTGCACGTTAGGTAGAAAAATGCAAATAAGAAATGAAATATACCCACATGATAAAACTATGCTTATATTATGCAAACTGGTTAGCATAGAATTTTTTTTTAATGACATGACAGGTCAATTCAGAATTGGCCTAAGTTGGCCATTTAAATTTGGCATAACGTAGCCTTTATGACAGCCTGGCCAACGCCAGGAATGCCTTTCATCATATCAAGCCTAATAAAATCCTAACATGGGACAACACTGGATGGAAATGAGGAGGGGGGAGAGGGGAGGGGGAGGAGGGGAGAGAAGAGGAATGCAAGCCCTAAGTTGCATGGCACAGACTCAGTCAGGATTACTCAGATCCAGATCTCCTTTTCACACTAGGAAATGAAGCCTTTTAAGGTTGTGAATTTTCCATGGCTACTGACAAAGATTCTGACCAATCAAAATTCAACATAATGTCAAGAACCATCATGGAATGTTGGGACAGGAGATGCTGGCCCTTAATTCAAGGCACTATGGACTGTTGAAATAAACTCAACCCAAGCCCTTCATTTTCAAACTGACAATAGAAACCCATTAACTCTCAGTGCATCTTTTCTGCTAGAGGTCCCCCACTGGCTATTGACACAGATGCGTAGCTATCAATAGGATGATACGAAACAGCCCACAAGTCAAAATAATTCATCATTCAGGATAGACAGCTGTGAATAAATAAAAAGTAGGCTCCACGCTTAGACTAAAACCCCCTGAACTCACAATGCAAATACTTCAAAATTGATTCAATACTCTTAGCTGAAAGTCTTAACTGCTCTGTGGAACAAGGTAAACATTTACATAACATTAGTAGTCAGAACTTCAAGGGTTCATTCTAGGGTACCTACTGTCTTACCTTCAAAGCGTGTGACATTGACTCATGAGGATGTTGATGTCCTACAGCAATTTCTTTTGTCGCTTTGGCTTGGAGATGAGTCTTAACCTGAACGGAGTGAAAGCAACATTTATCTTGCAGCAAAGTCAAAATGAGGCCTGAGTCATTTTTTTAGCTAAATTAAGTTACTGGTATCTCAGGAAAGCTTAACATGTGTACTTTCATTGGGTGAATATAGTTATCTCAAGTCAGATGTGGCAGAAGGTTATCCCATGAAATGGCAATAACTCTGAGGAAACTGTGATCGAATAACAATTTTATACTGTATAATTCTTCCTATATGCCTCTCAGAGACTCAAATTTATCCACAATTCCTGACCATTTGCCTCCATATCAATATTTTTGAGTATAGAAATGATTTTATTCTTGATTTCTGCACCAATCAAAATTGAAGACCAATTCAGAGCCTGACATCTCAGTTCATAGTTAAGCAACATAAGCTCATTTTGACTGGCTGGAAGACATCATTTTATCTTTCTGCTTCAGGATTATCAGTGCAGAATATTTTGTGTCCATGGCAGAACCAGCAACTAACAGCTGGTATATATGGTTCTAGGTAACAGCTGATATATATGGTCTCAGGAAAAATCAATATGCTTAGCTTGCATTATAAATTCAGATTTACTCTTATTCCCAGCTTACAGTCTGACTTACATATACAGGTATGCTCTGAAACCTCTCCTCCAATTGTGTCTCAAATCTCATTCATGAGCTGTGCCTGCCAATTCCCAGTATGTTACTCCTGTATAGATCTTGGCACTTCCAACTTCAAAATATACTTTATGGGCGTTTAATTCAAACTCTTCACTCCTGCACACATCAGTATTACTGTAATCTATCTTATAATATCAATACACAATCTTACAGGATTTTCCGCATACCAACATCCTCCTACCAAAAAATTTGCATCAACATTCACTTCATTGCATCCTTTAATAGCCATTAACCTAAATTTCAAATACAAGGGTTAAAAAATAAATGCAACAAATTGGAACTGAAATTGAATTAGAACAAAAAATTACAAAACTTAGAGGTTTACCATGTAGAATGGGCTGCCTACAATAGCACCAACACATCCAGCAAAAGCCCCTGCTGCTACATAGCGAAGAAAACTGTGGTTTCCATTTTTATCCTTTGTCAAGCCAAAGTTTACTTGAACCTGTGAATTTGCACAGCCTTTTAGCCATTGACACAAGAATGGCAAACATTAAGTAGAATGCTTTGAAAACACATTTTGTTGGAAAAGAAATCATGAAATAAAATATAGAGCATCAAAGTACACACAAAATGTCTCCACTTCAAATTGTAGGACCTCAATCATTGTTGAACAAATTCATTCCCAAAATAGGCAGAACTGCAACATCAATACTTCAAATGGTGAAATTCACCGCCTCTAATGGTTAAAAAGTAAATTACATATTGACACAAGACATATAAATTAATGTTTTTAATTCAGCAATGGAGCAACGTGGTCAAAAAGGTTCAACCACTGGAATGTAAGTGGGATCAAAACATGGAGGGTTTTATGCCTTCCTCCTCCCTAAGCTATGCTGTAGATTGCAGAAGCATTTCATTTAGGTTACATCCTCTGTAAAATGAGTTCTCAGTGAAAAGTAATGAAAATTATTGCTCAAATGACTGTGAAATCTAACTGAACAATTGCAATTGTACTTTTCGATCCCAAGGGAGTCAGAATACACTAATCTCAGACAATCTCAAATTCCATGAGATCTAGTTACAAATATCGAGCCTTGCCCTTATCTCATGTTAAATTTACCTCATTAATTTGAATTTTCAGGCCATTCCCCTGAAGTTTGAGATTGTGAGATTCTCATGTGTGCAAGACCTAGCCAATTGTTCTTTGACCCAGCAAAGTTCAGACTCAGAGGTTAAATTCAAGGCAGATAGAGGTAAAAACCTCGAATGAGTCAGAGAGTAAGACTAGGCACAGTGATGCTTGGAAAATAACACCATGCATGAGCACTCTTTCACTATAAAATACAAGTTCATGCTTTTAAAGTTTAGACTGCAAGACTAAGCTACCTGAAAAGTTCCTAGTCTGGTCCCATTCATGAAGAACTGATACCACAAGGCAGGCACAAGTCCATTCTGTAGAGCCAGGATCCCATCATTGCGAGCAATGGTCACGAATGCATGAATTGCATTGCGATAGTGAACCTACAATATAATTATATGTATAAGATGAAAAGCCATGATAAATTTTACCACACTGTTATAAGAGATACCAGCATGTTTTGTTAAGTGTTAATCTGACAGGTTGTGGCTTTGCATTATGCTGAACATCATGACCTAGGCGTTCTGATACACAGGCCTGCCAGCCGGAATCAGCGCTAATGAATTGAGGGCCGGTGCTGGTCAGTGGGCCGGTGCCGATCGCCGTGTTTATTACGCAGTCATGCGTGTTAACTGCCCAGATAACGTGAGTTGCACGTGAGGCACTACACTGTTTGCAGAGTTTATGGTGTTGTTATCCATTCATTTCTGTCTTTATTGCAGAATTAATGCCTGAATATACATATGTGGATATACTAGTGTTTGTGTTGGATGAAACTTATTGAATGAATCACATTCATATTACTATAGTTTAATTTACTGGTATCAAATCAGTGCCTGTTCGTTCTCACGAGGCAGTCTCATCGTGGAGTATAGTTAGTGAAGTGTGGAGTTCGTCTGTAAAGTTTGTCAGTGAATACAAACTGTGATTCTACTGCTGAG
>JAWQUT010000128.1:627559-654901 GCA_033807755.1 Ellobium chinense | reverse complement strand
AGGGTTTGATCTAATTTTTTTTCATCAAGCTGTAGAAGGCACAAATTCGCCCCTGCTTGTGATGCGCAGGGAATGGTCAGGTTTAAGGTGCAGGACTCCTTCCTCCTGCATCATAAATGCCTGATGAGATGGCAATATTATTTTGCTTAGCTAGCTCTTTAACAGGATCTCACCGTTCTTAATGGAGTTGAAAATAAAAGTATTAATAAGTGATCGAAGTGTAGGAGAGGTTTTGTTGTTGTTGTTGTTGTTGCTGTTGCTGTTGTTGTTGTCGTTGTTGTTGCTGTTGATGTTGTTGTTGTTGTCATTGTTGTTGTTGTTGTTGTTGTTTTGTTTTTGGAGGCGCGTCTTCTCCCCCAACCCATAAATTTTGTTGGCAGGCGAAGGGAACTTCAAAGTAAAAATAAATTGCCATTATCTTAAACTGTTCATAAACGATGCACCTCCTCACTCTCCGTGTGCCCATAGCCACTATTTTCATTCCTTTTCACTGAGGACATCAACGTTTATGCCAAGCGATATTTTATAACTACATCACTTGCAAAAAAAATCAGGATTTATTTTGTATAAAAAGGCTCTCACTGGTTCGTGACCTTCTCCTTCAGGTCAACCATCAAGCACGCTATGTAGATTACTAAATATAAAAGACGAGATTTCTTTGGAGAGCAAAGGTAATTATAAATTACAATTTCACAGTAAATGCTTTCACTTACTGTACATGTGAGGCCTACTTTGACTCTGCATCTCTAATCTGCTCTTGTCACTGTACCTAATTCAATTTTAGACGTTTTGAGAAAACGGAGCGAAACGTTTTTATATCAAAGCATAACCAGTGAGCGCGTACCTTCGCCAGTGTGAATATGGGCCTTGATCTAAGCTTAATAAAAGTTATGGTATAATACCCTTATTTTATTTTGGCCGAAGTTTTGACTTATACCAGTATGGAAGCCCGGTGTTCTTATCTTTGAAGTAAAGTTTGAGCCTGACCGTACTGTTTGTTAGAGTATTACATTAAATTCCTCTTTCTGCATAAAAGCTAAATTATTTAGAAGGAAAGAAATATTTAATAACTGCAGATGACGAGAGTTTACTTTCTTCATCAGGGAAACAATCAGGTTAAACGCCTGTAAAGCAGTTTGTCATTGTTGCAGCATTATTTAGAACAGACTTACAAAAGACAGGTGACAGTAAGAAAAGTAATTATATAACAAGAAACCACGCAAGAAAATGAACAACTGATTTTATTGCATTAAAGTTACTCATTATTTTATTTACTCAATGATAAATAATGTAAATTGCATATATAAAAAAGTATGGTATATACACTGGGGCAGATCATATTTCCAACTCACCATTATGAGAGAAAATTTATTTATAGGCTTGCTACTGGCTTAAAAATAAAACAAAAAACAAAACCACGCACCAATGATACGATGTATATGTTACAATGTAGCAATGCTTCCTCCATTTGGGTATCTAACTTGTTATCCTATGGGTTAATGCTGATATATTACAGAAGGCAAAAACTGTACAGAGTAGAAACGATGGTAAATGAGATTTTCAGTGAATTACACTACATGAAAATGAATGATGTTGGAAGCACTGGTATTGCACTCAAACACGCATAATACGAAATTTACAGAATACCCAAAACATTTCGTTTTAAGCATATTTTATAGTGTTTCAGAATAGCGCTAGTTTCGTATTAGGGTTGGCAAGATTCGATTCTCACAAAAATCAAATCCAGATTCGAATCCAGATTTGGAATGGGGAGNGGGGGGAGAGAGAAGCGGAAGGGATTTTTATGAAATTTGCATCTCTACTTCAAGTCATTCGAATCTATGTCGGGTCTGTCAAGGGCTACACTTGTACATTTTTTAATAGAGACCCTGATTTTAATATGACATGGGGAATTTTTTTTTTTTTAATTTACAGAACTTTATTTCTTTCTTGCTTTTATTGTCTGTGAACTGAAGGACTCGAATGCATACCATATTTAGTATTTGAATCCGGATTCGAACCCTGGGCAAGAGGATTCGAAGGATTCGAGTCCGGATTCGGACTATTTTCGTAATATGCGTGCTGAAGTGTACATTGCCAAACGATTTTTTTTCCTTGTCATCAGTCCTTTATATTAGGAGCATAAATATAATAACCGTCTGCTGTGAAAATGTTACTGTTACCTTAAAATGTCAAATCGTGAAATAAGTAACTTACATGAATTTCGATTGCGCTGTAGTATACCAAGGTCCAGTAACATGGCAGTCATCTTATCTATGAGACAAAACTGCTTTCAATCTTATTGCGTGGGTTTATCTTCCTTGTTTCAAATAACGATGATATTGGATTAATCAGTTTGAATAAATGGTCCTGCGATATCATGTTTCAGTAATTTATTCATGCACTTATCTCCTCTCTGCAAACCAGTTTTCATGCCAATTTCAAGCCAGAAAAATGCAGGCCACTTAACAGATATTTCAACAACTGACAAGCCTCTAATCACTTTTAGTAAGACAGAATAAATGGTGTTTGCAGATGTATATATGACTGTTTTTTTTCCCATTCATTTTACCGTTTCTTGGTGATTTNGGGGGGGGGGGATAATGCTCACAAATTATATTATATTCTCTCTTACTTTTTCTGATGTTTACAAAGATGTTTTATTTTTTTTGATAGTTTATAAAGCAATAGCTAGATTATGAAAGCTATCTACCAAAAACCAAAATGATGGACATACAGGGGAGTGAGAAGGACCAGCCTTCACTTTTCCCACTTAAAACACATGTCTCTTAGAGACACATCATTTAAATTAAACTATATTTGACAGTGCGATAAAACTGCGATAGCCTTCCACGTATATGGAAGCACTTAATGAATCACACTTTGCATCACTCTTCCTCGATGCATTTTAACTGCATATCAGTATCAATAACCTGTCACAATACTACTACTTTTTCACACAAAAAATCTTCAGAGATAATGAATCTTTATGCTAATCTGAGGATGTAATGCAATCACTAAGTCAGTGCAAAACTCTAAGACAATGGCTAATTTACACTTACTGATTTCAAATATTGAGCGATGTCTATGGACTGAACTAGTTCTTCATCTAAATAGAGAATTTCAATCACAGAGGCTAGATTAATTCACAATTCACAATATAAATTGATGTTCCAGATCAGAAAGGCTGAAAACACCCAACGATTCTTCCATATCCAATATCTTTTCCTGAGCATCGTAACAAATCACTGATACTGGTCTGCAATGCCATACATACTGTTATACTATTTACATCATATATACGTGGGCATATGAATCTCTGAGATATTACAGAAAGAACAATCAATGTTACAAAGCCTTAACACTGATTTGACCTTGTGCCTTCACAGCGCGCTCCCAGCTCTCCCACTCATCCCTCAATCCCCTTAAATCTTATTGCAAATCTATGTAGATGATGCAGAAATGAAATTGCAGTTCCATAATATTTCGAAACAAATGTTCTACAAAACAGCAATAAAGCTTTAAATCTTTGAAGTGCCAGGTAATATCTGATTTTGTGGTCTCTTTAGTATTACAGAGATCATTCTTTCCATACATCCCAAACAACAAACAGAGGAATTTCACTTTAAGATGAAATGACTACCATATTCACATGGAGCTCTGAGTATGAATAGTTTGATTTATATAAGTGATAAATGAGGTATTGTAGCTGATAAACATCATTATACTTGTTCCTGAATGCGGGTGAACATGAGCATGTTAAAATATGTATCTACAAAGGAACCTGCTCTTGACAAAAGAAGGTTCCAAAAAGACAATAAAGGATTGACCAAAAACCTGAGTCAATCGGTTCATTACATGACTACAAGTTGGGTGTCTCGTAGTATCAGCCAGTTGGTTTGGTTTTCCCCGTCAGGGTAGTTATTTTCATGGCCATTATACTATTTGGATTCAGTGACTTTCAATAATACTCTTTCCCCATCCTACACTCTTGACACAGCATTTATCATCAAGGGTACATGTTGCAAAGTTTATACATTTAGTTTTGAAGTGCTGTTTTCATTGTTATCTGTTATCAGCGCCTATATATCTGTCTCATGTCATCATAATTATGAAACAAAAATCTGTCACATTACATAAAATTCAGGTTTTGATCAAGCCTCTAACTCACTGTCACAACTGACTGTAGACATTTATTTTCATTGGCTGATAAAGGTTCTGTTATTTTCAGGATGTTTCACAATGACTTTTGAGAGTATCTCATCTTGTAACTTCACGAAAACACCAAGTTCTGTAGTCAATATCACAAATTTACCAGTCAAGCAGTAGTAGCGTTTTCTACACTTGCAGCTGTAGTTCATAAACACTTCCTGATCAAATTTTCCCTGCCTAGTTGATCATTTTCCTGAATTTAGGCTCTCGTGCAATGGGGTGAACATCTAACTGAGCTAAAGGATACCAAACAGGATTCATACAAGGAATTAAATATAATAATGTTTCAGTAAATAAATGATCTGTATAAAAATTATTCACAAAGGTATGATACATAATATATTATTTTCATGTAAATCACTACCATGATCTATCAACAAAGTCATTTTTTTTTCATACATACAGAGAGGAGCGCACACTTTCATTCACTTGCAGCACCCGTAGGTGACAGAAGTAAATTCTAATACCCATGTATACTTTCTCTTGTGATTTTCTTAAATTTTTTTTATTCATACAATATTATAATAGACTATCCTTTGTGTATTTGTGAATTCCAGACATTCTTGATACGATACAGAAATCGACTGAAATTGCTTTATACTCCAGGTATTGCAGTCTTTTCTTTGTTGGCAAGACACTCATTGAAGGGTTTTTAAATCCCAGGGTTGTAAATACTCCCATGGAAATCACAAGTCATGGTATATGTGAACTTTTTACATCATGAAGTTAAGTGACATAATACTTTTACCCAACTAGTTTTGTTTCCCTGTGAGAAACTTGCACCAAATGTATTTGAAGTTTCATAGCTATGCCTAAGCTACAATGCATGAACTGTTAGGTAAAGAGAATCAAATAGTGAATCCGCCTCTACCGTCTGTAGCAAATCTGCATAAGCTACCAGTTACCTGTGTTCAAAGTAGAATGATATAACATCCTTGCAATACTCCTAAGCTGTATCTGTGTATGTTCATACTCACCTAAAAAAAATGCTTTTTCAATCAGATAGATTAATATTAATATAAATTCCTTGCAAAACACCATACACAAAAATCTTCTGACACAAACTGTTGAACATGTATCAAGCTTACATGTGTAATGATAAAATAACGAAACTCAATGCTCTCACCAAAATTCATGTGGTAATCAAGCTGGGTATCAAAAAAGTTCTGTCAGGACTTAATAGTAATTCACAGTTCATAACCTATAATAATATGATAGATTGAAGCTTATGAAATATATAGATGAACATTATACTATAAGATTTTAAAGATCATGACCGTTAGCATCTAAATCAGATGGCTGCAGCCAGTCATTTCTAATTACAACAAAAATAACATGATAGTCCGGATTTGCCTTCATGCGTTTTGGCAAAACTTTCTCAGCTAAGTGCCCTTTGCACTTAGGGTATCTAACAAGAGTGTGTACCTATTTTTACACACGGGTACAGTAGTTAATAACAAAATAATTATGTTTTCCTGAGGCATATGAACTTTCACCACTGTGAATGTTCATGGTTCACAGCCATTCAGTGCCGGGCGGAGGACCTGTTATCTCGCTACCCAGCCTGCTGGGTCAACCTTACATGCAGCTTTACAAGTTCCATCTGCTAGTTAGCTCATCAGTGAGCCATGAGCCTTAACACAATTCTTGTGAAGAGAACTGCAGTCATTCCATGGGCGACTCCGTGGAATTTTTTTTGTAAGGTCTCTCTGTGTGCTGCCAAAGGAATTATTCGTCACTCTCAGTTGACCACACCTTCAGCTGTAAAGTGAAAAAAACCCAACGAAATCAATACTGCAAGCCCGTTTAAAAGTGTATAAATGTAAGCAGGATAACTCATCATATAACTGACTTCCGGTTTCTGGAGAGGTGTTCCTGGTAAACAATAAATGAAAAAAAAGGACTAGTCTAGTAGACAAAAACATGTAAGTATCGCGAAACCCATAGCCGCTGAAAGGATGGCGTCTTACTGGTGGTTTGTATCGTTGAAAGAATTAATAAACTGAACCAGTCAGTTCTGTGTTTTGTTTTTTTTCCTCCACCTCATGAAGAATTCAGCCACAGTCAGCGCGCAGAATGATTGCTCAGAGGTCCCCTGTGCACGAGAACCATTGTCTTTAAAATTCTTAGTGATACATTATCCAGATATTATCAAATCGGGCTCACATTCGATAATGAGTAGAAAATCCGTACCACCTGCCAATCAACTTTACATCACATATGAGGAGACAGACTAGATATCTATCACTTCCTGATGAAGAATGAGTAATGACCTAATGAGAAAGCTCACCTCGAAATGCACCTGGTGATAAAGGAGGACTATCGATATGGCTCTCTCCATCATCGTCTTCGAGGTAGTTATCCAAAAATTGGAAAGCTGAGCTGATTTTACCTGAAATCAAAAGAGATAACGAGTTATCAGTAGTTTATTCGGTTGAAAATGTATGGACTATATGTTTAATTGTACTTAGTTAAAAAAAAAACAAACCAACAAAACAACACTGATCTTATGTTAATCCATATTATTTTTATCACTTTCATTACTAGAAAGTTATGCTAAAACCTCATGAATCAATAGCCCCCTCCCCTCCACGTAAAACCCTGTGGAATCATTCTGGGCGCCTCGCAAAGCCCTGACGAATAGTTCCTTTATTTTTCTTTTTTTTTTTTTGGGTGTGTCGGAGTACTTACTGTCACAGGCCAGGCCTAAATATCCGTCTTTCAGGTTCAAAGGATTAATATAACACAGGACGCAGACTTTACTAAGATAATGCATGAGAGAAATGGTGAGAATGGTAAAAAAGCAACAGGTGTATATCAGGGAGTAAGTAAAAGATACATCATACTTTAGATCTAATGCGCATGTAGGATTCTTATGTGGCCGCCGCGCCGATTTTAAATAATATGATATTTCGCCACTAATTTCACTCTCTCTTTACTTCGTCCGAGAGCGGTAGCCATACTCGGACACACTTTATTCTTCGTACGGTATAAAACCATGCAAAGTCTTGTGTCCCCGCACACTGCCTGTGGCACTGGCCAGTCAATGAGAGAACGCGAGCGTTCTAACCGGCAAGCGACATGCATGCCAATCCGACGCGCCAAACTAGTTTATGGGGAGTGAGTATTACAAGGTTTGGTCGTTTTCTTTGAACGTTTACGTCTAAACTATGATCCAGTCACTCGCCTAGCACCTAATGGCACAACTACAGATAAGAACGTGTCTTTGTGATTTTTTTTGACTGTATTCTGTTGTTAATTTGCTGCGTTCCCCTTTTCACTCTCCTCACCCCGCGACTCTCTAAGATTTTATGAACATCACAAGAAGTCATTTGTGGACGTGAATCCTGTAGCAGAGAAACTGAAGCGCGAAGATGCCAAAGAATTTCACTCACTCAATCAGTCTCTCTCTCTCTCTCTCTCTCTCTCTCTCTCTCACACACACACACACACACACACACACACACACACACACACACACACACACAAAATGTTTTATATAATTATATACAGGTCTTCAAGGACTCCCCTCATCATAGATGGACATTTGAACCCGACATTTTGTTTAAAGATTAGTAGACTACTAATAAACCAAAATAATAACGCTAGTGTGCCCATCATCTTGTAAAAAATAATTAAGTAGGCCTAGGTAGGAAGCTCTCGCGAAGTAACTTAGGATTATATCATTGTAGTTTTACCAATACTATACTCAGAACAGCTTTTAGTGCCACGCTTGTTTACCTCATTTCTCCATAAATAAATAAAATAGGTCTAACTACTTTCCCGTGAACTTATGGCTTAAATCACGCGATCCTCTTGCACAGACAGGGGGTTTACAACAGCTCTAAAACCGTCAACAGAATGGCACTTTGTTCCCACAGACTAGCATGACTGTCTATTAAAAAAGCAACAGGAACATGATTTTGTAATCAGGTAAAATTACCAAAACAATTTTAATGGAATCTCCCCCACTCAAAACTTCCAAAAGCGATCAGAATATTGTCCAACAGACTGATTTGATTTACATGCAAAATCGCAATCCTATTCCTAATGATAATGGCATGCCTAAATGGGAAAATTTTAATGTTCAATAGGACGCGAAGGACAGATTGTGGAGAATGGGCCCTACATTTTTACATTATCTCCTGATTTTGTAAATTAAACCTGAAGTTTGCTTCGGTTTCGGTGTGGCCTTCTGTGTGGAGCACTTGTCGTTAAGGAAGCTGGTTAACTTGTTTACACCTTTCGATGTATCGGTTCGCAGCTCGAAAACGAACTGCAAGATCTATATTTTGAACATCATATTTAATAAGCTCATTGAATTCTGCAAATAATTAAAGAAGACTTAGAGATTGTGGAAGTTCTTGTAAGTGACAATAGAGAAAACAGTTTATTGGCTCAAAGAGGGAAATTAGTTTAGGCTTCTGTAACCTTTCTACTGTTACAGAGTTTTTGAGATAAACTCCAAGAGGAGAGCCAAAACTGAGTCAGTGCCTTTTCACTTTAACCATTTTAAACCCTGTATGTCAAGTCGTCAGCGCGAACATGAGATTAGGACTTAAGGGTGCGGTGTGAATATGTAACGATCATCCGTCCCCACTCCTAAGCGGCGTTTTTGACTCTGAATGATACCCCCATTGTAGAGGTTTGCAACAGGTTAAATTCCGTTGTCGCCGGCAAAATATTCCTTTTATCTACCTGCAGGATTCAGGTGATCTTCTGCTAAGAATGAACAAGATAAGTGGACGGTTTTCGAGGCCGGCTGTCCCGACAGTTGCTGAAATACTGTAGGCTGATAGGTCTCTTATAGGGTCCAAGATAAGGGGGCGATTTACGTTCTTTTCGATAACGCGATAATACAGGGATATGAGCATTCCTTAGGTCTGGTTTACTGCATATTTGCAGTTGCTGGGTACGTTTCAGAATGCAACTGAAGGAAAGAATAAAAGACAGCGGCGTAGATAAGGAAAGGCTTGGTTGATCTGTGCTCCCTCCTTTAACAAGAATTCTGAACTTTTGCGTGCCGCCTCTTTCAGTCCTAGTATTTGCCTCCATTTTTTTTTTTTTTTGTTCCCTTCCATGTCTTTGAACAATAATTGGCTCTTCTCTCCACTCTCACCCTCTGCCACCCCCAAAAAATGCTAGGCCACTGATAAAAGCGAGTGTAAGATATACATGACGTTTGTAGTCACGATGCGATATGAAGGTTTGAAAAATAAATACTTCACTATGAAGAATTATGTACCATGATAACATAACGCATCACGATTTGGAATTTTAACCTAGATGCCTTTGACCTCACGATATTTATTCTTCGACAGTATCAGAGAGATGCATTTAAAGCACAGTAGACATGTATAGAGTAATAGATGAATTATTATTTTGTTTTTTGGCCTTTTTTAACACACACACACACACACACACACACACACACACACACACACACCACACACACACACACACACACACACACACACACACACACACATACATACATACATACAAACCTACATACATATACATACACAATCATAACGCAAGTACGTCATATTTGTTGTTTGTTTCTGTTTGTCAGTCTCTCTCTCTCTCTCTCTCTCTCTCTCTCTCTCTCTCTCTCTCTCTCTCTGATTATTACTACCAAAGAGAATGGTTGTGAAGGGAAGGCGTAGGGTTGGGACACCAAAGTGTATGATAGGTCAATTCACCGTAGTCACCAGACGCTGAATGAAGTCTACACAAGACGCCACAAAGAACAGAATTAACAACAGCGACGATGACAAGAACAAATGGCTATCTCCTGGGACAGGACCGCTCTTGCATTGATGCAGTTCATTTAGTCATTGGTTTAGCCACAAGATCGGTCCTATTCCGTGATTATCCCGAACAAATAAATTAAATTTAGTATTACACTCCAGCTAGGAAACTGAGGTGACAGACTGAAGAAATCCAAGAAGAAGAAGATAAATTTACTCTTGTAGTTTTCACTACAAAGACAAGCGCACGTGACAGATTGCCTAAAACATTGCAGATTTAAGGTATAATTTTCAAGTTTGCCTTACCGGCACCATCCATATCAGTTAGACTTGGTCTGGGCGATACCTCAGTTTTCTGCCTTGCACCAGCTGGACTAGAATGTTCATCGTCCACTTTTTCTACAACTACAGAGATTGCACTCTGAGGCACTGGCAAGCTGCTTTTATTCCTAGGCAAGTCTTCGGCCTGATCTTTGTCCAAATCTGGAAGATCTGGTAGAACCAGACCATCTACTGCGTNTCTCTCTCTCTCTCTCTCTCTCTCTCTCTCTCTCTCTCTCTCTCTCTCTCTCTCTGACTATTACTACCAAATAGAATGGTTGTGAAGGGAAGGCGTAGGGCTGGGACACCAAAGTGTATGAAAGGTCAATTCACCGTAGGCACCAGACGCTGAATGAAGTCTACACAAGACGCCACAATGAACAGAATTAACAACAGCGACGATGACAAGAACAAATAAATTAAATATAGTATTACACTCCAGCTAGGAAACTGAGGTGACAGACTGAAGAAATCCAAAAAGGAAGAAGATAAATTCACTCTTGTAGTTTTCACTACAAAGACAAGCGCACGTGACAGATTGCCTAAAACATTGCAGATTTAAGGTATAATTTTCAAGTTTGCCTTACCGGCACCATCCATATCAGTTAGACTTGGTCTGGGCGATACCTCAGTTTTCTGCCTTGCACCAGCTGGACTAGAATGTTCATCGTCCACTTTTTCTACAACAACAGAGATTGCACTCTGAGGCACTGGCAAGCTGCTTTTATTCCGAGGCAAGTCTTCGGCCTGATCTTTGTCCAAATCTGGAAGATCTGGTAGAACCAGACCATCTACTGCGTCATCTTTGTTGTCTGCAGTCTCAAACGATTCGGTCACTTCTGTTTTGATGACCTTCACTGTTGTGACTTCTTCGTATATTCCAGCATTTGAGTCCCCGCGTGGAGTAGCCGGATTGCTGTGCCGGGATTTTTCTACCACCATTTCCTTCATGCGATGGAGAATGGGATTCCCGTCATCCGCTTCAATGTCCTTGGTAACTCCAGGTTTGGTCGGTACTGCGTAAAGATCCCCTTGGTATTTGTAATGTTGGAAGCCAATGTCTGGAGAATTATCGGTCTTATCCACGTCCTTCTCCACCATGATAGATGAAATCTGCGGCTGCGTTTTCTGATCGTCAGTTTTATTTTTGGCCAGCAGTTTCATGCTGTCGGTTGCGGATTGAGAGATGACTTCAGAAGTGCGGACGCCAGGTGTGCCATTTTCGATTATTGGTCGTATCACTTCTATCGTGGTGTTGGTAGGTCTGGGAGCAGGGTTGGCCTTCCTGATGTCTGGAGAATATGCCACGTTGATAAACCCACCACCATGAACGTGCTCCATTGTAGCCTTTTGAACTCCGCCTCCTTTAAGGGATTCCATAGACTGTGATACTCTCTGGTTCTTGTCACTGCTGGCTATAGATCTCTGAGATGAGCCGTTGTCTTTGTTCGATGATGGCTGTCTGTTCTTATTTTCTTGCGAGGATGATCTCCCCTGCTTGGGCTGTGGTTTCTTGAAGTCAGATCGAGGCGCGCGTCTGTCTTGAGCATCACTTTTGGATCTCTCCAATCTCGGGTTCACTCTGATGTCCTCGTACTGTTTATAGTAGTATGGACTGTGTTTTGTTTCCAAGAGTTTGGAGCGAGAGCCACCACCTCCGCCTGGAATGATAAATGAATTTAATCATATTTTGCATGTCACTAGAAAACTTGCGCATTAACAATGGGATTTCTTACCATCATAAGAATTACATTAACTTCGCATGTTAAGAGTTTTCAAGGATGCATTCAGCAACGATGCACTAATATACCTCTTACGATGGTAAGTGATTCCCATCGTTAATGCACAAGGTCTCAACTGACTCTTTTTGAGTATCAAGACACCTCACATCACATTAGTTATTTCTACTGAAAAACAGAGACTGATTAACAACTAGGCTGATGGGGCAGCAGAAAGTAAAGCCCACTATGAAATCAGGCCTATTGAAATTGGGCGTGCTCAGTATTTGGGAGTGATGGCCAGTCTATGACTCAGAAAATAATATTTCAACACATGTCTGATGTAAAGACAGATTTAAGAGACTGTATATTATCTGTCAGCTACAGTGAACCAATCAGCTACAGTGAACCAATCGAAGATGCTACAACACTCTGGCAAAATGATTGGAGATGAAATTTCCACTCTTTAAAAAAATTAATTGTTCTTGAATTTCATTTCCTCAGCCCCTTCTCAGCTATGCATAAATACAGCTTTTGATATCTTTGAGGACTGGGATTTAAACCAGAAATTCTGTTCAAAAAGTAAGAAATCGTCTAGTGCAAGAATACTCTATCTCACCACCAGAAAAGGATTACCAGAGGGTTCCACTCATGCCCACGGAAGAAGGTCAGCTTCTCTTCTCTGAAGCACCTAATCAAGACTAACCACATGACGTAATATATAGTGAGATGAGAATCGTAGAGTTCTGCCTACGATTTAACAAATTATCTGTTATCCCCATTTCATCATGCCCTTTCAGCAATCTCCCTTTACTGTGAGGAGAACTGGACAAGATGTTGAAACAATGTGAAACCTTTGAAGGTAAAATCAAAGCCTAGACTTTGCTACTGGTTTTTATCAGAACACTGTACGCAACACAGACGTCTGTAATTATCAACCTATTATATAGACTTTACCTATTATATACTAGTAAACAAAACCAGATCAACGAGAATTTGAAAGGAAAAGGTCACATTACGTACACAGATAATTAATTAACATTTTAGAAGTCATTATGATTTGGCTACTCACCTCCAAACTGGTACACATCGTATATCTCCATTCCCTGAGTATGGCCCAGAGGAACTTCGTACAAGGGTGCCAGAGGCTGACTATGGTAGATGCGCTGTCCGCCGGGGACAGGTACTGGAAAAGACAATAGATTACGTGGATTAAAGGACATTCAACTTTTAGTCACGGACATTGCTGATTGCTATTCATGGTGAATCCTAAATAGCACTACTCTCCACTGACAAAAATGACTCAACTGCAAATAAGGCTTTCTATAAGAACTCCACTTTTAATGCCTACTTTCAGGCAAAGATCATTAATACCTGGGTTGCTTTTTAAACTGTATGTGTTACGAAAGTTCGAAAGAAGATAGCTTAAAAAAAATTGAAGTCATGCAATTTTGTCATTTTGTCGAAAGAAAGCAGAGTAAGTCCATCCTGGAAAAGACTAATATTATGAACAAGTTCAGTTATAGTGGTACAATTAAACTTCCTCTTCAAGACTACCACTAGATGATCGTAAATCAATCCAAATTATTTTATGCTAGACACCGTAAGCATTATGCCATCCCACAGTTTTACCAAAGCCATGAATTATATTGTCATTGTTTATCAAAGTTCAAGATAAGAGTTGCAGATCTGCACGACAGCTACACTGTATTCTCTGGTTAATAGATTGGTTCATATTAGTTCACACATGCAACAAGAATGGTAGGTTGTATAACGAGAAAATTTCGATGCCATCTCGCAGGTTATCATTATAGACTGTTTATTCTTGCAGGCAGGAGGCATTGTAAACTTGTTCACTAAACAGAAAAAAAAGATATAGTTAAGTTTGTATGTATAGAAAGAATATGTCATTTCTTTATTTTTCCTTTAAAAAGATGATTTCTTCTTGTGCCAGTGTACATGACCTGATAAACTTTCTGAATTTCTACTAACACAGTTCACAAACAAGTCCTATCATGGAAAATACAATAGTGTTGTTCAAATGGGAGATAATTATATTTTCATCCAACCAAAGGTATCCAGTTTGGCGAAAATTAATACAAGAATTAATAAATTCTTTTGTAAGACAACATTTTACAGCATGATAAGCTGATTTTTAAAAAAAAAAATCATGCGCAACTGGTGCTGAAGAAAGAAGCATTAACTTTAGCAAGGGACAGTAACAAGTCTAGTATTTGTTTTGTTTCATTGAGAAATGCTCGCAGTTTGCACTATCAGTTTTATTAAAAGCAGGTAGCAGTTGAATTAAGTTTATCGGAAATTTATTACTCTTTCAGGCTTGTTTAACCCTGTATTTCGAAGTGAAAAAAAATGCGTATGTCTTTTGATCCTGGTTGTGTGATTTTCATCAGCTGGATAATACTGTAAAATCTCGAAGCTGTGCAAAGAAGAGTAGAAAAAATAGTGGGGCATACTGTTGATTCAAGATAAATTAAAAGACTCTTTGTGCATTCGTACTTAAGCATATCGTACATATATACCAGTGTAAATAAGCATGCCAATGAACTACAGTAAATAATTCTATTGACGATCTCTCTCATGCGTAGCTTTCCCAAGCAACTTCACTATAACCCATAACTTTATCTAAAACATCATTCCCAACGATATATATATATATATATATATATATATATNATATATTACATTTATATCTGTGTGACGTTTTCATCAATGTGTATTTATTCATTAAAACAGAACACACTATCAATAACTAACTTCACAGCAACCATGTAAAAATGCTAATGATGATACAGTAATAACAGATACAATGTAAATATCAGCAGTGTTAAGAACGGTGAGACAGACAACATCTAACCTGCAAACATTCAAAATATCGTACCACGGTTAGTCATGCTAGCCCATGAGTTAGTGGCGTATTCATACATGCAGTAGGGTACTCTTAATAGGCCGAGCGCATCCAAGAGTTATCTTTGGACAAAATTATTCTCTCCCCTGCCAGTTTATGGCTTCCTGTGGGTATGCAGGGATGGTTAACTCTTTGATGCGCTGAGACTATTGACCACGCACTCTGCAAATCATACCATAATGAAACTAGGAATATATGTAGACTAATCACATTTCAAACAATATGGTTCACACGCCCCATAATAAATGTTCAGCTTTACGGAGGAAGAAAAAGGGAAGGGGGAGAAGACAATGTTTTAGTGGCAGGGAAATTATACAGTTGATGGGAATTTATGTAACTGCATGGTCTGATCATCGAGTGTCGTATTCACCGCATTTCTCTGGAATGTACAACAATCGATCCTATATTTACGCACATATTTCGCTATAGGTTCAGTTACAATGAGTTCTCGCCATCTTGCGTGAGGGATTAGCCGAAGAAAACAAATTGGGTTCATTGTTATGGGAATAAACATGATTCTCTTAGAAATATTCAAGACGAAATGACTCTATTGACTCCTAGATATAGTGTCATGGAGTCTCAAGGTGTGTATGAGCTAGAGGATGGAAAAAAAAAAAAGAAATGCTATTTTGGGGTCAGCGGTAAGTGGCAAGTACCAAAGTAATGTGCATGTTGCATTTTTGAAAGTTCACAGGTGCTGAGTTTGTGAGGAAATTGTGTGCTCCGTGGTGGTGGGACACTCAAAAGTCATCCACAGAAAAGCGGTTGGTGTATATGTGAAGCATATGTTGCTCTGCATTTCACCAAACCTCATACCTCTTGTGAAAGATATAGCTCTGCGGGGAGGTCTGTGCTCCATCAGAGAGTTTTCTAAGGTGCCAAGCAAAGATTTGATGTGAGCGTCGTTCCAAAAGCAGTGGTAGAAAATAAAGGGTATACTAAAGTGAAAGGCATAATGAAAAAGGGGATGTGCGCATGTGCTTCTGAGACAGCAAAAACTGTTTGAAAGACTGTGAAAGTAGGTCTCTGGGGGAAGGAGGAGGGGGATGTCACGCCAACAGGAAATCCATCATGCAATCATGCATGATAGGTGTCAGAACCAGTCCAGTACATATACCTCCACAGATGTGGAGACCAAAAATTACAGGTTGTTGAAGAGAAAGCTACTTCGACAGGACCTTAATGTATTAGTATGCATTTCAGGCTTTACAAGAATAACATGCCTTTCAAGCTTTGCGTTATGTTCGCCTTTGAACTAATTATGCAATGGCCTTTTGCTCGATCTTTTGAAGCTAAGTTCCATCACCAGATTATCACATGTGTCAATATGTTAGCATTTAAACAAAATGAAAAACTTAGGGCTGAAAACAATTCATGAAACAAAAAAGTCACAGTTTCAAAGTTGTTCTTTCAACGACCATCGCATTAGCGAGTCTTGTTCTCGAATGCCTTCAGATAGAAATTGCACACTCCAGCAAACAGGCTTGTAAAGACAGTAAGCTTGTTAGAATCGAATCGTGTGTGTGTGTGTGTGTGTGTGTGTGTGTGTGTGTGTGTGTGGTGTGTGTGTGTGTGTGTGTGTGTGTGTGTGTGTGTGTGTGTGTGTGTGCGCGCGCGCATAATAAAATGAAACCGGAAATAAAAACTCGTATCAGTCAATGAAAACGAATATTCCAAAGAGTGGCAGTCAATTTGATTCCTCGTTAAGTGGGAGTGGTTGACTTTTTTTTTAAATTTTTATTTCGACTGTCTCATGGAGGTTTTGCTCCTACTTCGTATTTCTGTTGATGCGCTGGTCCGCAAAGCATCATATTTCTCTTACTGACCTCATGAGATTGCTTAATTGTACGAACTGGTCGTTGAAAGAACATAACGTAAAACCGTTACCAAAAAAAAAGAAGTAACCAAACTCCCTTTGCTCAACATTACTGGTCATGCAGATCGTAATACATATATATTCATGCCAATTCTCTAAGATCTACCCATAGGAATCTCAAACTGTCAGTCAGGTGAAGCCCTTTTAATTTCTTTTTAAGGTGAACATGGAGTTCTGTTCAATCTTTCTCTGACCGCATCTTGATACAAATGATATGGTGGTGAGGGCTTCTGGGGGCAGTCGTTTTAGTTTATAACGTCCTACGTCAAGTGTCGTTTTGAAGAATGTGTTCACACAGTTTGAGATTCCTTATACTCATCGCAGGTTAATGATTCTGAACTTCAAAAAACATAAACATACTCCTTGATACCCTTACGATACAAAAACGTAACCATGCCTGCAATTTATGTGTCATGTAATAACATCATAACCCATCACATTAGGATGCATAACAGAATAAAACATACAAAAAAGTAATCGACGATAATAAGCCAATACAACAGGGCAATAAAAACTCATTTCTTACTCATATACACAGTGTTATGGTTTCCATAATGGGGCCGTGTTGGCACAAGGTGCTGTCCTGAAAATTAATGTTGGATTAGTTCATTAGTTGGTTAACTTCCGAATAAACTGCCTTTCAAGCAACAACGATCCGGTCAATTTCCATGCACGGTGTGTTAAACTTTTCATGCATCCAGCCTAAAGGATTTGTCAGTACATAATCGATTGAATTCAGTTTAATTGGCCGCTATCAGACTGCGATTAGGGTGGACATGTGTCTTCAAGAAATCGATATTTCATTATCAGTGTCACTGTATTTTCTGCAAGAGACATTGCTGAATTCACTTGAACTAAATAAGATATAGAGCTGAACACTTTGTCCATTTATCTCAACGTGACTGTTTAGGTGAGCGTATGAGAATCAAATCCTTAATTAAGATCAAATACATTAAAGTATCATTCAAAATGATTAATTCCCTTGCCTGTTTCTAACTTCCGGTGTGCCATCAAGGCTGGTTATCGCTTTGATTCGCTCGCCTAATACATGTACAGTTTAACATCTATACACAATTAGAACTGCTCATACTTACTTGGCTGAGGTATTCTAGTTTCAGAAGCGGCTCTCTGCATATGAAGGGGCTGCTCGATCCTGTGTTTGCTGGAACCATGGGGGCGCCCGTAGTAATAGGCTGGAGAGGGGCCCCCTGTGTACATGTGGGGGTTGCCTTGAGTCCATATGCCTGTGCTGTTCACCTGGGAGCAAACAGATCACGCGACGCATTAGTCTAAGAAATAAATTTATGAACGTGACATTTCGGCAAGTAAATTCGTGCTACTGTCGTAATGGTTTCAATCACTGTAGGATATTAGGATATACTTTTCTTTAACATACCTAAAGCATGTGGGATCACCATTTCTTCAAATGTGTAAGAGCGTTTCCTCTAAAAGAGTCTACTGAGATGTCAAAGATGTAATTTGGATTGGATGTGAAACGAAACGCACTTTAAGCGTAAGTTCACGTATCTCTAAACTCTCTCAAGGGAAAGCAGTACCGTCTAACGGGCACTACAATGTAGCTGAGTCAAGCAGCATGAGACTATATCAATTGCTTAACCTGGCGCACCACCTAAACTAATGTTACTAATGATGAGTTACTTCATTAATTTCTTTCGCAAATCATTTTCCGATCCACGTTTTTGTACGGGAAGTTTTCCATGCATTGCAAAGCTTGCAAGCATTGTGTGGTGACCTACCTTGGGTAAGTGTCCAAGAGTGGACGGCTGGCTGTGGGATGGAGACACATGGGGAGTCAGAGGCCGGAATTTCTTCTGTTCCCTTTTGTTTCGGTGTTTGCGTTTTCTGAGGATCATGACGAAAGAGATAGTAAGAAGCAAGACTAGCACACCTCCCCGATGATGATGATGATGATGATGATGATGATGATGATGGTGTTGATGATGACAACGTAGGCAAAAGAATGCATTCATATTAGTAAAAAATGACACTATAGCAATAACAATGATATAATAAAACTTTCTATTGGAAAATATATCATATTAAAATTTATTAAATTAATCCCCTATATCAGTGCTAACGGACGATTTTAACATTCTTCCAGTGTATTTTAAACGGTACATACAAATCCCTCCTACCGTATTGTACAAAATAAAACATAGTCTGTATAAGGAAATACTAAAAACTAAGAGACAAATTTTAGAAATCTCTTCATTTTTCTTCAGGCATAAAGTATGAAATAAACGCACACGAGACAAATAAGACAACCGCAAGAGGTGCTTTGAATGTTCTAGTTTTAAATGATAATAACAATCAGGCGCATGATGATAAATGGTGTTGCAGCCAGGAATGAAAATGATGACGACGACGACGACGATGAAGATGATGATGATGATGATTATGATGATGATGATGGTGGTGGTGGTGGTGGTGGTGATGATGATGATGATGATGATGATGTTAATGATAATAGTTATGATGAAATGAATATTATATTTCATTACTGCACGTAGCAGAGATCTAAAAAACATTCACACTACGTTTGCAAAACATTCATATAATATTAACTGTCCGTTTTGATCATTGGCTTCAGGACTATACTATTCAAAGAGAAGATGATGATGGTGGTGGTAAAAATGGTGATATTATTGTTACTGAAATTAAAGTCCGCCCCATGAAAAAAGCTGTAGACCCACAATATTATTTACTACAGTGGAATTTTTATGCTATGTTTATATTAAAATCACCACTTATAGCTGAACAGCCTAATATACTTTCATCAAGTGATGTGGCTTATGATGATGACAGTGAAGACGATAGTGATTTTAATAGTAAGTTTGATTTTAATTATGACTGGTCTTAATTATGACTTTGAGTGTTATTATGATTTGAGTTTAATTATTACTTTGAGTGTTATTATGATTTCGAGTGTAATTATGACTTTGATTTTAATTATGACTGTGATTTTATTTACGGCTTTCAGTTTATTTCTGATTTTGAATTCAGTTATGTCTTTGATTTCAATTATGACTTTGCTTTTAATCTTGATTTATTATCATCATTCATCTTGTCACTTTTGATGTTGCCATTCGACATCTAGTCTTATTAAGTGTTCTTTCCTTTTTTTTCCTCTCAATTTGTCGACCACAGCTCCTCCTTATCCTTTTGTTAGTTTTTGGTGATGAGGATAAATATGATAACAATGACGGTGTGATGTTGTTTTTACTGCTGCCGCCTACGACAACGATGATGGATGGTGGTAACGTCGGTAATAATGGGTTATACCACTGTGAAGGGTAGTATGATCTACAGATTTCTCACCAACGGCAATATAAAACCAAGATGTCAATGTGTTTTCAACTTTGAATAACCAAAATGCAAAAGCACTAAAACGACCTTGGTCGCCACGCGATACTATCTGAACCGCAGATGAATTAAAACGCATATTTAATTTCAGAGCATTGACACACGCCTAGCGGCTGCTTTCGAGTATTGGCTGGTACAGACAGCTCGACGCAGTGGCGTGGAACATGTTTTTAACGGGGAAGGGCACAAAGGTTGTTGAGAAGGGCATTCATAACTTGGAATAGATTAGCCGTGCAGAGATGCATCTGGTTTTCACATTTTGTTTTTTCTAATGAAAAAGAGGTGAAGGTAGTGAGGGTACTGTCGGGCTTGGAAAAGGAATGGAGGGGGGTGGTAGTAAGGGCACTGTGGGACTTAAAAACCATGTCCACGCCACTGCTCTTTATATGGCCATATGTCCTAAATTGATGATGACGATGGCACGGTTTGAAAATGCTCATCAAGCCATGAAGTGGGGTTGTTACTTCCTTTTCCCGGTGTAATATACTGTAGTCACGATTTTCACATTGTGTCTGTTTATTTACAAACGCCATGCTACGATGCTCTTCAAAGCTTTACAGACGAACGCAAAGAAAATAAAGGGGAGGGTCAACGTTTGGTCAAGAGGTCCAAAATGTTTCTGCAAGCATTTGTTTTGATAATAGATTCGGTAATGTTTTGGGGTCAAAGCTGAGATACCTTCAGGAAGGTGAATTGTCCGGATATTAGTGGTTTTGTTGGGAGAGAGAGAGCAAATGCACTATTTTTATGTTTATTTAGTTAGTTGGTTGGTTGGTTGGTTGGTTGGTTGGTTGGTTGGTTGGTTGGTTGGTTGGATGTCTGGATTGTTGGTTACTTGGTTAATTGGTTGGTTGGTTGGTTGGTTGGTTGGTTGGTTGGTTGGATAGCTGGTTGGTTGGTAGGTTGGTTGGTTGGTTGGTTGGTTGGTTGGTTGGTTGGTTGGTTGGCTGGCTGGCTGGCTGGCTGGCTGGCTGGCTGGCTGGTTGGTTGGTTTGGTTGGTTGGTTGTTGTAAAGAGCAAAATTGACGGAATAACTAGCCATCTTGGCCCCAATCGGTTGTTATGCTGGCTCCTGACGGTCCTTAATATAAAAAGATATGATACATAAAGCAACGATGGGTAAGCTGGGGCCTGCGGCAAGGGGAAATGAGGATCGATGTATGTTGTTTAACAGTCATGGCTGACATCTACACCTACACTGGACCCCCATCAAGTATTGTCTGTCACAAAAATAAAAAAAATAATTATATCGTCATAAAAGTGTCGACGACATTCCAGGTGAAGATCAATTTCTTGAATGACGTGAATTGTAAAGAAACGGGTGGATCGAATTTCCTCCTTCACAATGACAAGCTGTGCACATGTTTACAAGTGCAGACATACTGAACAAGACAGGGAAAGAGAGAGAAAGAAAGATAATTTGTATCGCTGCATGACAAACTGGTGTTTCGAAGCTTTTACTTCACAGAATGAGATCAACATATGAAATTGTGTATAGGCTCCATAATTTTCACAGTAATTTATCATCACTTTGAACGGAATGTAAGCAAAGGGTATTTCTGCGCTTTGTGAACACAAGCCAGTCACACTTAGACTCTGACAACTTCAAGGAGTGGGAAAATGTATTCTCTTTATGTCCAACAGAAATGTTTATAATATTGTTTGTAGAATAATATTGGATGATATTGAGTATTAGGGCCACAAGAAATGGTACAATTTTTGAGATCTGTTATACAGATCTTCACGGCTCCAGAAATGAAAAGAGCTACTGACAACTAACTGACGACATTTTGCGATTAAGTTTGAGGTGCACTGAAAATTGAACTTGAGTAGTGCTTTTTACTATAGATCCTCATGCAAGTCTCCTTACTTGTACTTTCTGCATTACTCACTGCAGCCAAAGAGTCGCTATCAGTTTTTTAAAATTTGTTTGTTTGTTTGTTTGTTCGTTTGTGTGTTTGCTTGCTTGCTTGCTTACTTGTTTTCTGAACTTCTCTAACACATATCTCGCCAACCATGCTCCAAGCATCTTACTTCTTTGTTGCGAAAAAGCCTGCGTGGTGATATATACATGTTCAGTATCCCATTTCATTTTGTCAAGCTTTGAAAACTAATACCCTCATTTTTCTGGAATGTAGAGCTGTCAATCCCCCCCGAGGCATCTTGAAATTCATTTTCAATTAAAATGCATGTAATTAATAAACCCAGCAGTTTCAGCGGTTGACAGTTTAATCGCAGATGAATCCTGATAATGAATAGTCTGTCAGGTAGCACAGGACACCTGCATGGAGAAACACAGGGTAGAAGATGGAGTTTCTCCCTCTCCCTAGACACAAAGCACGAGTTTGTTTTCAAGTCGTAAGAAAAAGTTCGACACTAAGATCACCGTGATTACCTCCCACTGATGCTAGCAAATATCAACCAGACCTGGTATTGTCATCTGTGTTAACGCATGAAGTCGTATTCCACAAATTTGGTTTAATGCAAATTTAGATTTCACTTTGTTCAGAGTTTTACAAATTTCATGTACAAGCCAAAAGAAGAAACACCCGAGTCAAACAATTTAAACTTAGAAGGTATTTACTATTTCATGCCAATGAAAAGGCTGCAAATGATCCCATTTTTCTACAAGTTTCATTCATGTAAAATACGACCTTTTACGTCCATTTGGACGATGAGTAATGGCTGGTACGCCATAAATATAAAGCTGGTGCACTTCTTGTCAGCTGTTCAGTGAATCTACACTAAAAAGTAAGGCAGTTTGTCTTTTTCTCTTTCTCTCTCTTGTCGGAAGGAGGGAGGGAGGGGGAGGTTGGGGACACCAAGACGCCAGTCCGACTACCATCACAACCTGACCTCAACACGGCTAGAACATGACAGATGGGATTGATGACATTAATCTGATGGGAAACTCAATTAAGGGGTATCCGTGCTTTAAAGGCGACCACATACTTAATGGGTGCGAATAAGGTATCTGCCATTTTACCAGTGGATGTATCTGAAAGGTCAGACGGATGACGTCACTATGCGCGCCATTTTGTCAGGAAAGTATGTTAGTAAGTAGAATGACTTTGCAGGGGAGCTAAAGTTGATGTCACTCGAATTTAGCTTTGGCAATATTCGATCGGAGATCTTTGTATGTAAGCGTATAGGTCTGTCTTGAAGTGAAGAAGCGAATAGGCAAACGGACAGTGCGGTCACCATACAAGGGAAGGGAGGGGGTATTTTGCCAAGTAAACTCATTCACAACATCACAGTAGATATGCGACGGATTCCTAAACCTGTACATCTTGAAAAGCAAGATTTGCACTGCTGCAATGGGCGAAAGTATGGAGTATGAAAATGGAGTATGGGATGGTATCACAAAAGAGTGGTGGCAGAAACCACAAGCAAATTAAACTTCATGAACGGCAAAATACATTGTGTCATTTCATCCATGTCGTCAAGCTACACAATTTTCAGCACAACACTACATATTCCTCAAGTGAAGATAGGAAGAGGGCAATTGGCAATTGCTCATAAACGAATTTATACATGAGCTACCAAAATACCCTCATTGTCACACCTGGCAGAAGGCCTTGGTCAATATTTTTGGGGGGTGAGGTAAGACTGATTATTCAGATAGGAAGTGGAGAGTCAGAGAACGAGGGAGGGAGGAATGAAAGACCGATATACTGCAAGTACAATGTACATTAATTTATTAGCTTACATTCGCAAGATCACGACAAGCAAAGTTAACTTTTGACTGGAAATTCTTGCGTCAACTCTTGCTTTTCAGTGGCTAAATATCCGTGTATGATATATACAAGTGGAGAAAGAAGAGAGAGAGAGAGAGAGAGAGAGAGAGAGAGAGAGAGAGAAAGACAGAGACAGAGACAGACAGAGAGAGGGGGAGAAAGAGAGAAAAAGAAAGAAAGAAAGAAAGAAAATGAAAAAGAAAAGACGAGAAAATAAGAAAAGAANTTGACTGGAAATTCTTGCGTCAACTCTTGCTTTTCAGTGGCTAAATATCCGTGTATGATATATACAAGTGGAGAAAGAAGAGAGAGAGAGAGAGAGAGAGAGAGAGAGAGAGAGAGAGAGAGACAGAGACAGAGAGAGAGACAGAGACAGAGACAGAGACAGAGAGAGGGGGAGAGAGAGAGAAAAAGAAAAAAAGAAAGAAAGAAAATGAAAAAGAAAAGACGCGAAAAACAGAAAAGAAAAGAAAAAAGAAAAATATTATGCATGAACATTGCTTTTTTACCTCACATTTATAACTAGGCCAGATCTATATTCAGGCATTGTACATCACACCGAGTTTATTCAGGAAGTGGCTGCTCTAATTATTTTTGCATTAATACTAGGCTCTAACCGAGAAGCCACTGCTGGGACTGGACATGTACAGTGATCGGTATATAACAGCCGGGTATCAGAGCGATTACCTTTCTCAAGCGATATTGATTGGTATTCAATGAACCATTAATGAGTGCTTGCTTTTAGAATGTAGTCAATGCAGCGGAGGAAATTTGCCTTGTCTCACATCAAAGGCCTGCTCCGGTGGTGTAGCATGATCGTGAGGCCTATAGTAATTCTACTTCTTCAATGTTTCCATATTTCGATCTCTCTCTCTCTCTCTCTTTCTCTCTCTCTCTCTATCCACTTCTCATCTGTTCTCTCTCTCTCACTCCCTCTCTCTTTCTTCTTCTCTCCCCTTTCTTACTTCTTTAGACCAGTCTATTTCTCTGTGTTAACTGTTTCTATCCACATTTGCCTTCATTCACTTTTTTCCAGTTACTACTTCATGCTAATCTTTCTCTTCACGTCCAGCTAATCTGCTTGTATCCGAATTTGCTTCCATTTCTTTCCATTGCTCTTCATCCACCATCCTCACTCCCCTTCCCCACACCACTGCTTCTAAGTATACGTGCAGACATGCTAATGCGTTATTTACCTTTTTTTTCGTAAAATATTTATTTACTATTTCATAAAATTAGACGAAATATTCAGACGTATACTCTATGCAGGGCGTTAAACTGGTCTATGTCTATGTCTCCTATGTCATTGTCGACATTACAGTAATATTTATAAAGCCAGTACTAAAAACATTATCTTCAGGTTTCACCAGCTCGCACGGATTCCGAAACTGTTTTGAAAAGCAAGATTTGCACTAGTGTCATGCAGTGGGTGGGAAACATGGAGTATAGGGCTGTGTGACAAAAGAGTTTGTGACAAAAACCATAGGCAAATAAAGCTTCATGAATGGCACAACACGTTATGTCACCTCACCCGAGTGGTTAAGCTATATATATATAACATGTATATTATATTATATATATTTATGGAGATTGGAATGAATGGGAGATCTGCTGTCTTGTGGTCACAAATATTAATGAGAATTACAAAATATTTAATATTAATGAGAATAGTAACGGTAGGGTGGAGAAGGCCGTGTTTTTGTAGCGCGATGTTTGACAGTGCAGAGAGGTCGAGGAAGTAGAAGACGAGGAAGGAGGAAAATGAGGAGAAAAAGGAAGAGATGGATATAGGAAAAAAAGATGAAACAATCAGTTTATTACTTCAGTTTTTGCTGTTGCTGAAGACAGCACTGCTATTTATGATGATGATATTGAGATGGTGCGCTGTATGAAGATGGTGAACGTCTCACCAATCGTTCAAAGAGCCTACATAAGAAAGCAAGTCGTGAAGAAGTGTTTGTACACGAAGAGTAGATTATTTTTAAGAAATTCATTATATATCTTCAAAAAGTTTTATGTAGTGTGATCACAAATATTAATGAGAATACCTTGGCTAAAAAAGTAACGGTAGGGTGGAGGATGCTATGTCTGTAACGCGATATTAGGCAGTGTAGAAAGTTTGAGGAAGTAGAAGACGAGGAGGGAGGAAGAGGAAGGGAAGAACATAAAAACAGTTATATGAAACACCCATTTTTATGTTTTTGCTGAAAACACATAAAGTAAGCGTCATGAAATGCCTATGTTTGTTGCTGGGTTTTTTTGGAAAAGGGGAGGGGGGGGGCAGGGGGAGTTGAAAACAGCGAGGTTGTTGTTGTTGTTGTTGTTGATGACGATGATGATGATGACGATGATATTCTATTTCTATTTTTGTTGGCCCTTGGAATCCTGTTCATTTTCATGTTCTTTGGATGTTTCCATTTTTATTTGTCAATCCTGAAGAAGTATTGGTACACGAAATGTCGTTTCTTTAAATAAATTCATTAAATATTTTAAAAAGGTTCGTCCAAGATTCTTGGCGGAATCATACTAAGTTCCAATCACAATGATGTTGATAATGATAACAATAATGACGATGATGATGACGGTTGAAGCAAATGTTTTTGTTATGGTGATTATTGTTGGTTACTATGGTTGCTATTGTTGTTTGACAAATTTATAGTCCTTTAGGGCGGGTTGACTTATTCGGAGACTCTTACAAATAATATAAATTTATTATTTGCATTTCCCCTTTAAAAAAAACGCTGTCAAGTATGTCAGAATTGTCATATTTGGTGGAAAGGTTCTTCCATATTTTTTCGTTCCATATTTTTTCGGGTGTTGTTTCTTATCCTCTCCTCGGACTTGTTTATCCTGTGCCTACAATGTACACCTGTTTGGTGACTTGGAGACTCTTACAAAAAATATAAATTTATTACTGCATTTCCCCCTGAAAAAAAAATGCTGTCAAGTATGTCAGTATTGTCAAATTTGGTGAGAACATTTTTCCATATTTTTTTGGTCGTTGTTATTCTTATCCTCTGCTTGGGCTTGTTTACCTCGGGCCTACAATGTACACCTGTTTGGTGACTTGAAGACTCATACAAAAAGTATAAATTTATTACCGCATTTCCCCCAAAAAAAAATGCTGTCAAGTATGTCTCAGTATTGTCAAATTTGGTGAGAAAATTTTTCCATATTTTTTGGTCGTTGTTATTTTTATCCTCTCCTTGGGCTTGTTTACCTCGCGGGCCTACAATGTACACCTGTTTGGCGACTGCCGTCTTTGGTTAAAGTCTAGGTGGCAACATATTGCACAAGATTTAAATACATGTTTTTTATAAAATCGTAAACATATGTGACACATGCTCTTATCTTAATTAGCACATTGCGGGAACCACAATAAATCTCCCTCCCTCTCTCCCACCCCCACCTCCCA
>JAWQUT010000128.1:614515-627529 GCA_033807755.1 Ellobium chinense | reverse complement strand
CCACTGGTGTGGATTTGGAGATTATTATTATTCAGTTAGAGATTGTTACATGTGTTCTTGCCTCGGCTCAACAAATTTTGCATTAAATGGAGGTATGAAACAGCATCGCACTGTGATGACATGGGACAGATATTAATGAGACAAACACCTGCATTACATTGACAAATTACGACATTATGGGCAACATTATTTTATGAGCATCAAATTATCTACCTGCCACAGTCCAAGATGATGTAAGCCTAGGGAAGGATTTTTTTTCTTTGTTTTTTCTTTTTGTTCCATATTTAGAAACGCGTTATGAAATTATTTAGAAACAAAATATGTGGCACGTCCCCCCAAAAAAAATCCTCGTGAAAATACGTTTACAGAATTATAAAGATTTATTCTCGTTCATTAAAAGATGACAGGTTTGATCCCCCTTACTGTGTCTTATGTAAAATACCGTGTATTTAACTCTTTGATAGGCATTTCCTGATGTTCTTCATTTAGGAAAAGGCCAATGTTTTGGGACTGGCTGAAAAGTCTTCGAATAGGTCAACGCGTTAAAGGGGCGATCTGTCTCTTTGATATCATTTAATGCCTCATTTGTCGATAACTCCTTTTCATAAGAAAAAAAAAATTCAAAGCTTCGTTATTTGTTCACACTTTATTTATTTATATTATGTGAAAATAAACTGCTGATTTGATTTCTTTCAAACGTTATGACGAAAATGCAATTCATCATAGATTTTGCCAGTGCCTCACCTTTCTCCTCATGATTAGGGATAAGGACACTTATCCCAATATCTAACGTCTATCATCCATTTGGACGGGAAGAGGGACATAAATTTTGCGATCTTACCAAAAACAATGTAGCCTTTTTTTTTTTTTCCGGCCATTATGTAAAGTGCAACATGATGAGTGTATGAGAAGTGTATAGAACTTACAGACAGATACAGTCCATGCTAGCAGGTGATGGCACTCGCTACGTCTTCACTGCCTTCTTGTCTTGTCGTTGATGTTGTGTATTACTTCACATAGGAACACACAAATCACATTTGGAACAGTAATACTCCCTTGTGCAGCCACTCCAAACAACAAAATAATTTTATTACGCTGAAAAGCTCCTTTTTTTTACTAAGAAATTTTGAGGGCTTATAATATATCCATCAGGGCAGGCACTTCCTTGTACACGTAATCCACTGGATAATGTAATCCACGAATCACTGCGTTTCAATAAACTGAAAAACGGATGTGAGATAATCGTCAAATCCTCACACAGACAGGCAAGGAGTAAATTATGACTTTGTCAACAACCAATCTCGTGCCCGTATCTTCAGTGTTTACGACATACGCAGTATTAGAGACTCCAATACAGTTCAGAACTGTTTTGCTCCAACACTTCTTCACAAGGACCCAGAAAACTCGTTTTTACAATCGTAATGTTTGCATTAGACACACGTTATCTAAAACAAATAGTCAGTCTTATGGTAAAAACGTGATATAAAATCGATCGCTGGGTCGGTCGTCGGTGCTTTCACCCCGGGTAGTTGAGCACTTGTGTAAAAGCACAACGCTACTGAATCTGTTGTTAAGAGTATTTATAATATAGACCTATGCGGTGGGCTTTCACATCGCTTTACCCAGTGTTAACTAGCTTCTCTCATGCTCTGTTAACATACTAAACGATAGGAGATGACAAGTTTGATTTATCAGCTCCCAGCGCATAATGAAAATATTTTTGCCCCTATACAGACCACTTTCCACATCCCTAAACAGAACGACACAGTTAATTGGATCTCTTATAAGCTACTAGCTACGCACGGTACGCACCAATAGGTGTGTACGGCTACAACCTTACCTCCGTGTGATCTACAACAGCGGTTCTACAGTTTTTGATGATTAATGGCTCCTTTCGATAAAACTTTGGCTAATTCCTTGCAGCTGACGTGTGAATGTTATACAAATATTCTTTAACGAATGCATACAGTTGCTGCTAAAATAAGTAAATTGTTCATTATATCTGAAAATGAATTGCACTTGACAAAAACAGAATATAAAAGTGAACATTGGAAGAGGTATCTTTGGAAGTGATAAATGCGGGCGGTGAGGAGCAGGTTGTAATAACGGACCAGTTGAATTATAATGACAAAATTAGTAGAATGCGATTAGTATAAATGCATTTAAGGCTCTAGTCGGAGAGGATTCTTTTCGGAATATTTCTATCAAATCTATGCGTTTGGCGTATGGCTCAATGTTTTGATGTTAATGTCCACTAATTTGACCTACAAAATTCGGAATATCTTTTTTCTTCACAATCTGATCTCTCATCACAGTTCTTGACCGCGAAGAAAGACTATGATTCCTGATTTCTTCTACCCCGCGAACTGAAAGCCCACACTCTACAGATTCAGAATCCCCGGACTTCAACAATATACAGCTTTGCCAGACTAGGCGTGCGCTGAATATTCTGCAACTTCACGCACGGCAAAAATCTGGTCGAGCCAGCCACTTGTGAAAGAGACTGGAATGTTGGCTTGGCATGCTGACAAAATCTGGAAACCTTTCTTTAAATGGCGAGGGAAGACCCGCAAGGCTGCTTTTGTACACTCCAAAATGTTTGGTTTCGTAATGATAATATAAAACGTAACCCTCTCGAGGGACGATTGTAGGCTAAAAACCTAATCGCATTATCGTCAATAAAATAATGCATACTAGGCACTATGTCTTCGTGTCAAGTTGCCGAGATATTTGCGGAGGTCAAATATACACGGAAGAGAGAATTAAAGACTACATTCCCTATGTGTTTACATGCTGTGCACTCGTTGTGTACTCAGAGACTACGTGGCTGGAATGAGAATTTTCTTTTGCGGAAGATATACCTGAAGCACCGATTAAGAATAATAACAATAATAATGATATGTCTTTCCAGCGCGGTATTTACGCAGTATCCGCTTAACCGACTTTAGTTGTTAACGAGAGAGCTAGATCATTCTGTTTCGATCTCAGCTCGCTGGAGAGCATACAGTGCAGTTTGCCACTTTATATATGCCGATTACTATCATTCACATTATAGCATTGCCGATTTTCTCACAAAGATGAACTAGCAGAGCTAGATCATTCTATTTCGATCTGAGCTCGCTGGAGTGCATACAATGCATTTTGCCACTTTATATATGCCGATTATTATCATTCACATCATAGCATTGCCGATTTCCTCACAAAGATGAAATAGATCTAGGCTATGTAACTACTTTCTTTTGGAACGTTTGAGAGAACCATAACACAGTATGAACAAATATTGACTTTAGAAGTTCACATTGATCAACGTAAGTGTTACAGGTTTTACATAAACTGATAACTGTTGAGGTACTTTTTAAGGAACATTATAAACATTGAAGGTAAATTAGACTTCATATCTTGTCACCTTAAAGGTAACTTTTAACTTGAATAATGTAGATATGAGGTAATGTACTCTCTTGACTAGACAACTGTCCCCCACCCCCTCCCCCCCATTCCCCACATCTTTAGAAAGAAAAAGAAAGGAGAAGTAACCCAGATGACTCAATAGTGCATCTCACAGTAATGCATCGCCAGTGATGACAGCTATAGGGCGACTGTTTTGCAATTCAAAATCCACCGCCACAAAAAAAATATATATGTGATATAGTGATACACGTACCAGTTTCATCTCTTCTCTCCTCCAAAAAAACAGAATATCTCCGAATCGCGTGTCCCAAATCCCAAAAAGCAGGAACAAAAATCATGCAACAGTTTTTGGTTTTCTATGGAAACATCAAAGGAGATGCATCCTAGCTCTTCGTACTTCAGTGCATTGCCAGCATGGCCTGTGGTCTAAAAATATGCACGTTTTCATCGAAAGCAATCTCAAGGTAAAAACTTAGTCTATATTTGTGTACATGTCAGTGGTCTGCATATGTTTTGACCACGTTCCTACCCCAGAGGGAAGTTGTGCGAACATACTTACAATCCGCTCCCTTAAATATGCACTTAAGTCATCATAGCATGATTTCTCTTAAAGAAAACCATGACTTGAACTTCTCAGGTTTTTAAGTTTTGTAATAATGTTTGTATTTTGTAAAGATATCTTTGATCTTGGTAGATCAAAAGCGGATGCCTTTGAGCAAGCAATGCTCCTTTTTTTTCTTCTTAAATTTTAGAAAATGCAGTAGGTTTAAAATTCTTAGGCCACACCTTTAATCCATTTACGTAATGGACCCTCAGATAAAATTATTATGGGTTATCCACAGACATGGAAGGAAAACTTACTGGAGAAAAACTTACTGTTTGAAATTCTAAAAAGTTAAAAGTAGACATAAAGACGTATTTTTGAAATCTCAGTTAGGCATTTATTGCATACTCTATTGCTCAAATGTTACCAGCTCTCATTTCCTTTTCTACTATGAGCTAGTTTCTCCTTGAGGTCTTATGACTTCACGGAGTGAGTCCGAGATGATTCGCTCGCGGTTTAGCCGGTTCATTGGTGTTATTTTTTGCCATATGTTGCGAGCTAGCAGCAAAGAGGACAATTCTTACGAAACTGCATTTTAAAAGGGAAAGTTCAACAAAACTTTGGGAATATACTTCTTTCATGTGGCACGATTAAACCGAAGTTAAATGACTAAGCTTATTACAAAGAAATGCGAATTACATTACTAGAACAGATTGTTCAAAATAAGAGTTTAGAAGTGAGGAAAACGGGAGTCATATTGAGATTGTCTGAAGATGGAAACACCTAGCAAGATCATGGCATGCTGCGATGTTAGCAGATAGCATTTAGATATTAGCAGACATCTTGGCCTTTGAGATGACCTTTTCAGACTTTTAAAAATAGGTCTAAGAGAAGATGCCTCATAATCCTCCCCTACCCTTCCTCCAGATTCCCTCACATGTTCAATACGTTGTTGCTAACATAATGTAACATTTAAGCTTTACAAAAAATATGGGATTTGATTATTTTCTGGGGTCTCGAAGACCTGAGCCAAATACAAAAGTAGGGGAAAATAGATTTAATTTGAATGAGCTTGACTTGGCTAGAAGGGCATACTGGTTGGAAATGAATTCAGTCTAAACCTGAGCATTGTATCTGACGATTATGGTGTTCGAACCGTACCCTCATCCGAAACATAAACCACAATAAATCTGAGATAGGAGCGCCTGAAACAAAACCTAAATATGTTAAGCGGACAATTTCAGGATGCATAGTGTAACGGTATTTGACATTTTTATAACCCATGTATAATATGAACCTAAGATCAAAAATAATAATTTATATGCCTGCGTTCCGCGTGAATAAATAAAACACAGGTTTATGTCATAAATAACGAAGACATATTGATGTGAAGAGTCATTCTAAATGTATGTTTACTCTGCATGTGTTCTCATAAAACCCCCAAAATCAATACCTTATTATACCCACTCGGTGAGTTATAAAACAAAAGCAGTCTTACAAATGCCAAAGAGCACGACGTTTGTCGTTAACAAAGAAAATATATGTTCAATAAATGAAAATAAAATGACTTTCATTACTTTCCAGCAGCCAAGACCCCAAGCCCACACCCAACGCCTAAAGCTATGATCCATAATGCATGAGTTTACATACGCTGGCGAACAATATCGTTGCAAATATGGTTTTAAGATTAAAGACCATGGCATATGAGGCAATGCCAACGTCATGGGTCATTTCGGTTATGTCACAATGACAAAGCTGGTCTTCTACTGTACATGTAGACTACTATCCCAAACAAATCATGCGTTTAACTTTGATCATTTCACCTGTCAGCTGTAGATTGCATTAAAGTGCTTATTTCTTACTTAGATTCTAGATCGTCATCGTGAGGAAACTAAATTCTTTAACATTTCATAGATTCCGATTTAAACAAAGCCTCGCCTACTAACTTTTTATTCTGTAGACCTATGTAAGACTGGAAAAAAGTGTGAGCATCTGGCTTTCTCTAATTTAAAATCACATATTCCTAGTTTTAAGGTGAGCCGCATATTTTTTAATATGCTATTCATATAAAGCATATAAAAGTGTATAAACATTTTTAAACTGATCAAGTCAAAGTTTATGATAGGGAATATCACGCTGTGCAACTTTTGGGTGTGGCTCCGTGAATTACACCCTTATCATTATTATCAGCTGAGATTTATGACACGTTTATTTTTAAATCTGTGCTAAACCAACAAATTTAGTTTCTCGTAATTAATATTATTAGATTGTTATATCTTGAGTCATATCCTCGAGACAGAATTGGTCTTCCATCTCTTGCCCAGGTGAAAAAGAAAACATGAAGATAACTTGAGAATTTTTTTAAGTCATCATGATGTAGTCATCGGTTATTGATTCAAACAAATATAAGACGTTTCTTGAGAACACGTTAATATCCTCACAATCTTTAGGAGTGAAAATTCATTTGCTTCAAATACATTAATGTTTATTTATTTCTCCTTTATGACAATATCGTTTTGTAGGAACATTCTGTCGTGCCGCATTTACTCAATGTTTGACCAAGCTTCAAAAAGCCGAAGAATTTCACAGTGTCTGAACCTCGTAGGTGTGGCGTGGTCTCACGTATGATAAACACGAAGTCGAACCTCATGTACTCGTGACAAAAGTCTCATCACGAAGTTGTCGTAAATCTTTGGTTTGGAGTTCCTTATTTTACATCTAAAATATTACTCACGCACTTGAACTCGACAAAAACTGTGTTGATCCTTAGAATTCAGTTTCTTGGCACACTACTGTCATTCGCAATTTTGATGAGTATTATCCCAAAACTTGAAAGCTGAAACTCGTACGGTATATCTAAATCTATATCACAAAGAACATTGCGAAAGATGAAGGTCTAGCGTGACGATATAGCTATGCTCGAAGAAGTGTACACCCTTCTCCGAAAAGTGGCCACGCAAGAGATAGCAGAGGAATATTATGATACTGCGATTAAATGACAGTCAAAATCTCAAGGAGAAAGAAGGGGCTTTAAAGCTGTCTACGTGTCACAAAGTCCTGGGAATTTAACGAGGCTCGGTTGCAAAAACTACACGAACAAAATATTGCCAGTCACCGCTGGGTGCATACGAAACGTCGATGTCCTTGTGAAGGATTGGACTACCATGAAATGTGCGAAAGAAATAAACGGAGTGTCGGACACAGTCACACAGGCTACAACAACTGACAAAGTGACATAGGGGGGAAGGCGAAATACGGCAATCCGCTAAAATGCTCTATTGCCTGTTCCTTAAACTTAAGGAATGTCGCTGCGTGTCCGGACACAGCGAGAAGTCTTTCTGTCTGGCATTGTCCCGTTTAAATCCATGCTACGTAGCTCAACCCATTTCAGGACATGTGAGATCTATTTATACGATGCTGTGTGAAAGAGCATTTAATAACCCAAGAATGTTCTATGGATATGTAGCTACGACAGAATGGTGTCATTCCTTTGAAAGACATAGAGTGAAAAATAAAGTCTTATGTGAAAGGCAGCAATATTGTTTAGAATTCTTAATATAACATGCATGCCATAATATTTATGGATAAATAAGTACATTAAAGAGATGGACATGACTACAAAAACTTCTTACAATCAACGAGACTTAACAAAGAAGAGATTTAAGCCTACCATGTGATTTAATGAAAATTATGATATAGCCATAGAATCCTCTACTAATTAATGCATTCGTAATTAGTATTAGAGAGATAGAAAAATAGAGCTAAAATATCATAGAAAGGGCTGGCCCGCATGATTCCATTGTGAAGCCAGAATGACTTGGTCGATTACTCAGAACCTAAGTTCATCCGCGTCCTGCCTAATGGTACCCATATGACGCCTACATGGCATTTGCCTGATATCCCTGAGGTGTCTTGCCAATAAGGGACCTGTGCTCTGTTCGTGGCTGCCGCCTGGCAACTCGTATGAGTTCTGTACGGGTCCCAAACAGACGTGTTGGCTGGGATGCACGTATCAGATAGGATATACAGTAAGCTCTATAAATGCAGAGACAGCTATCATGGTCACATTGGTCAATAAACGTAACACCCCTCGTTCCCTAAGGTTTGAAAAGGTATTGTCTTGATAAAATGTTATCCTTCGATTTCAGAGAGAGAGAGAGAGAGAGAGAGAGAGAGAGAGAGAGAGAGAGAGAGAGAGAGAGAGAGAGAGAGAGAGAGAGAGAGAGAGAGAGAGAGAAACAGTGAAAAGGGTTGGGAGATGGGGGAGAGAAAGAGAGATAAAGAGTGGGAAAGGGAGAGCGAGAGATAAAAACTTTATTCATCATTTTGACATTAATGAATGAATATAAACGTAGATGTCTACTTCCTGACGGATCGAACTGGAGGCTTAAGTTGTCAAATATTAATTTTAAATCTTCATTGCCATTAATTTTACTTTCAGATGATGTACTCGATCTTCATTCATGGGCGGAGAGGACGGGGGCCTAAGAAACGGAGACAGAGAAACCTACGGGACGGGGACAAACTTCGCTCATGGCAGCTTGCAGCATAAAACTTATATGGCAGAGCGTTTGAGAGAATTGAGATTTAAGCTGAAATTTGCCCTAAGTAAAAGACAACTTTATGTCACTTTAACCATATTACATGCACTGTTTCCTTGATTGAACGAGTTTGAATCATTTTACTTTGATTGTTGCTAGAAAGGACAAGGTAATCTTCACAAAAAAGAAGAGTGGGGGGGGGGGGGGNGGGGGGGGGGGGATTCCCTTGTGGACTCCTGTGGTTTTCTAAGAAATTGAATTAGTAGGTTACCATTCAGAGAAATAAAAACCCCACCCTCTTCATACGAGTGAATTCAATGCAGCGTTACAGATCTTGTCCGGACCAAGAGCCAGATAGATTCATGACTGGAAGATTACCCTGCAAAATAGGGTCACAGCAGGTTCTCCGGGTGAGACTCCTCGTACCGACTTAAGGTAACGGGCAAGGACATAGGCGGAGAAGGGTCCTATAGTAGACATTGTTATAGCGGATTTGTTATATGTATCTACTGGTCCAAGTACGTTCGATTTTGTATAAGGCATTCATCTTCCTCCTCACTCTGTTTGGTCTATGAATGCTAAAGTAGAGAGACAAGAATGGTCAATAGGAATATGGCTTTTTCTATCACGGGTAGCTTTGGAATTGGGCGATTAGGCGTGGCCTCAAAAAGAAATTACATCGTCACAGAAATTGTGTAGAGTTGATGTGCTGAAGAATAACTAACCTAGTATCAACAAAATTAACACTCCAATTTTTGTTCATTTGTGAGTTGAAAATGGTATGCAGGCAGAGGAAAGAAAACAAAGGCAACCAAAACAAACAAAAAAATAAGGGGGTGGCGGAAAAAATTTGGAACAGGAATAACACAGTATTTAAAAAGTCAAGCCAGACTTAAAAATACTCCACAATTTTAGATTATCTGGTCCTCTAGATGTTACTGACAGTTTTGATCCAGCAGAGGGTGCCAGCAGTGATGATTTCTCTACATAAGACCATTTGAAATATTAATATATTGACTGTTACATACAGATTGTCAAGCAATCAGTACAAAATCTCATTTTCATTTTTAAGAAACGTATTCATGTTATGACCCTGTCGAATCTCCGGGGCAAAAGAAAAGAAAAACAAACAAAAATCTAGACAGGTAAAGTTTTCTTTCCATATATAATCAAAATCTGCTCTCATCATAATATTTCAACCATACATTTAGTTACTCATAAATCGTAAGCTTGTATACATCATGCAAGAATCTCGTATGTCTTGGTGTTCCTTTCATGTACCTTTAAAACTGGAGTGTCTTTTATCTACCTGCCCCACCCACAGAGATCGAAAATCAATATTTATTGCTCGAATGCTCATATCTGTCCGCAATAAGATTGTCTGGTCAGACTGGAACAGCAAATCTATTTGGGGTCACAGCTCAGATGTCAAGATATCCTAAGTAAGTAAGTAGACCTGAATATTATGAGACATTGTCAGGAAGTGGGCTGTTTCGTTCGTAGTGTAAATGCGAAATTTTAATAGTCTTTTGATGGATCCCACAAACGAGCAGTCGAGCAGTTGTGTTCAGAGTGTTGCTGTTTGCTCGCCTGTAACTCCTCCAATAGATATGAAATATATCTGTAAACAGACTGTTTGTGTTAATTTTGTAGTATGGTATTATCTTGTGACGTGTACACAGTACCTCCACTACCTCACAGTAAGTACGGAATAATTCATGTATGTGATGATATCAGTGAAAGCCTGAAGAAATTCATTTACTGCAGAATGGCATGCCCATATAATTATACGTTCCCTAACATGCATGAAGAAATAACACCAAAGTCTTGAGCATAATCTGGAGGAATCAATTCATCCATCATCTTAAAGATTGTTCGGCTGCAAAAGTTCATTGCCTCCTGTGTATCTGTGTTTGTCAGTGTGGAAGATGTATTAAGTATTAAGATGGTTTTTTAACTCAGGGGTTCTGGGATGTGCCTACAGCCGTGGGCTTCGCTCCTCCCTTCCCAACGACTTCATTTCGTCTTTGTTTACTTTGTTTGTTTGTTTGTTTGTTTGTTTGTTTGTTTGTTTCTTTCTTTCTTTCTTTCTCTCTATCTGTTATCATTAATTTCCTGAAACTTGTGGTCATCCCAATATTTCAGTCGTCAGATTTTGACCGTAAGCCTGAGGCAGCTGCCTCACCGACCTGCTCTTCGCAAAGCACCAGTTCCTTCGCTCTATGCTTCTATATATAAAATTTACCTCAGCAATTCGAAAACCTTACTAGTCTGAATTTCGGAGCCAGTCTTCAGAGTTCGTGAGGGTCCACTGTATGCCACTGATTGAAGTGTATCTGCGGTGAGCGGGTGTAGGTGTTTTAATTGACAAAAAAAGGCCGTTTTGAATGGCGGAATATTGAAAGCTTTTAAAATCATTGAAGACAAGCCGACGAGCTCAAAAGAAAAAGTGCGGCTGCACATTTTTTTTTCTATAGAATCTTTCATGCGGAATAATGTCAGGATATGTCTGTGTTGAATGAGAACATTTTAGATCCAGGCCAAATATTTTTCTTTTAAATTGGTATCTGCGGCGTTCGCTGCTAAAAAACACCCAAAAAATTGGCCTTTCCCGTGATAAAAGTTTGAGTATGGAGCTTGTGGGTGCTGTGTGGGGTTTTATTTATCTCCGATTTTCTGGTACTTAGGTCTGTTTGTATTCCCTAAATATACGAGCACACTTTTCCGTCATTGTTATTTGAGTATAACATGAACCAAGATAGTTTAAGACAGTGTGGTGATGGCGGTGTTGGTAGTGGTGGTAGTAGTGACATTCTTGATATTAACTAAGTTTGGAGAAAGCTAGATAACCGTTGAAATTCATAATTGTAATTGCCAATGAATGAATGAATGAATGAATGAATGAAAGGACGAACGAACGAACGAACCAACCAACCAACCAACCAACAAATGAATGAATGAATGAATGAATGAATGAATGAATGAATGAATGAATGAATGAATGAAATATCATATCATCTTCAACTACCATAATAAATGGACTTCGATCCGAATTTGCTGAAGCACTTTCCAACAACGATAATTTATAAAATGAAATTTTTCACAAAGGACTAAAATTAAAAGGGTTATACAGTTATACACATGAATACCCTCCAAAATCAAAGTGAGTATGTGGAAAAAATAAATGTACTCACCCACATAGGAGGTAGAGAACGACAGACAGGACAATTATTAAGACAACTCCTCCTGCCACACATCCTCCAACTATAGCTGCAACAGCCTCAGAGGCCATGACGTTAGTTCATCAGATCACCTGGGGAGGAGAGAGAGAAGGTGATGGATGGATGGATGGATGGATGGATGGATGGATGGATGGATGGATGGATAGATGGATGGATGGCTGGAGGAAGAAAGTGATGATGGATGGATGGATGGATGGATGGATGGATGGATGGATGGATGGAGAAAGAAAGTGATGGATGGATGGATGGATGGATGGATGGATGGATGGATGGATGGATGGATGGATCGCAGTAATATTAAATTGTCCTTCAAATTTTCAATGGTATTTCCTAAATAATATAGCCACCCAGTAAATAAGACAGGAATCTACTGTGTCGTAGAACTGATCACAGAATGCGAGATTCAGTTATCCGACTATACAAAACAACAAACACGTCGCGCATTAAAACTAACTACACAAGAAACGTACCATTCTAAAGAATCCAACATTATTCAAGCGAAAGAAATAAGCACTGCTTCACAATTGGAATGTACCAGCAGAAAGTAAAATATAAGTAAGTCGTTCCGAGGGCACACTTCTTCAGTTCAAACCAACACTCTTAAATCTGTAGATAAACATCTTTCACTCCGCCACCCCTGACCTAATAAAGTCTGTGACTTCTTTGACCTACATGAAAAATCTATGTAAACAGACTCAGACAATTTCCTTACCAGAGGCAAATTTGCACGTCCTGTCTAAAAAACAAACGAAGCCGCTCTCGTCGAAGGCAAGTTTGTTTACCAGGGTTAAATACCAAAAACTGATGCGTCCTTGTAATGCAAAACAGATCGCTCCAATACAAATACAATCGTGTATGCTCCATTTTGAGACAAGTATTTTAAATCAAAGACGGCGGTAAAACATGAAATATCGACAACCTCACTGCACTGTGAATTGAATGTGTATTGTTGTAGCGGACAGATGATAGAAATATCCAATAATGTAACAACAGCGAAGGTGGGTGAGGTTTAGCTTTAGGGCTGCCGAGAAAACGGGCTCTTTGAGAATTTGGATGGTCGAAATTGGGGACAAAGTCGAGAGAGAGAGAGATGGAGAGAGAGAGAGAGGGAGGAAGAGAAAGAGAGAGAAGAAGAAGAAGAAGAAAAATTCTAAGAAAATGAAAAAAAGAAGGAAAAGAGTGAAAGAAAACAGTTTAATTAAACCCCAGTGATTAACACAATAAGGTTTGTGTGCTTGATCTAGACTCGGCAATAAAAGGTAACCCTTCAGAGACTTGG
>JAWQUT010000128.1:583073-614501 GCA_033807755.1 Ellobium chinense | reverse complement strand
AGTGAGGGGAGGGGTTAAGAGGGTGCAATGATAGCGGCCTGCCAGCAAAATATCTTATTACGTCCGTGGGAAAATCTGTCATTTGGCTATGTTAGAGTTGCATATATTACAGTAATGATTGGCGTCAATAAAATTTCACAAGTCAAGAATTGCAGAGTCCTCTCTAGCTGAGTCTTGTTTTGAGTTTAATGTACAACCATGAGGAGACATGGGAATAACATAATTTTCGGGATACTGGTCCGTGTAATCTGAACCCACCAACTCTTAATAACAAACATTAATGGTTTCAGTTACATCATCCTACCTGTGTACCAGTGCGTATATCCAGCAAACGAAATTTCGTGCAAACGGTTGATATTGTAGAGTTGAAATTTCCAAAGAACAACACAGGTGAAATTTCCTCAAGCACTCCACAGTTCAAACGCTAAGTCACGACATTCTAAAGCAAAAGTAAGAACTGCTCAGCGAAACAAAACATTTGAAAAGAAGACCTCCCCACAACTGCTTTAACAAGCGACATAAACATTACGAGCTGTATCCTACCGAGAAGGATTATAAAACAAAACCCCTGAACCCCCAAGGGGTAGACAATATATATGCAAATTATCACCAATAACTGTAATATGTCCGTCCGCTTGCCTTGGATTTATATGAGAAGTTAAAGTATCAACGCTTTTTTTTTTTGACATACGATCAGGTCGGCCACAGAGGCAGTCATAAACTGCCGTAGAGCAAAGTCCGCGCTTAACTGTCCAGGAGATCTCGAGAGAGATGCTTAAGCTCTAGGCATTTGAAAAAGGTAGACCAGAGATTTACACCACAAAAGTTATGGACTGTTTTCAAGTGGGGCCAGTTGGAAGGTTATGCGCCACAAAAGAAAAAAAAAATGATGGAATGTTTTGAAGCAGAGCTAGGCCTAAGACCATTTATTTGTTTATAAAAGTGGGGCTGTGTTTCTTTTTTTTTTTTTTAACAAACGTTTTTACTTTCAGCCCCCAAGCTGTGAGGGAAATTGAAAACAAGAAGAGAGGCCAGAAGGTGTTGAATAGAAAACACTGTTGGTTAGAAGTTTGGTGGAGCTGGATTTTGAGATGCTGTGTGAACCTGTATACGTTGCCGATAATCCTTGTGATATTATCGTGCTCTTGTTGAAGAGGACCGCCCATTGAAAGAAAGAGGGTGTTAGCTTTAATTCCCCTCTCACTGTTTGTATGGACTTTCATAACATTTCATTTTCTACTATGGTAAACATAGAGTTTCCGTCACGGTAGACTTTGCACGCACAATAAGATACATTTTGCCCTCGAGTACTTCTTGTTTGAGTGCTACACACGGAGAGTGTTTGCTGGTCCAACTTTGGAATTAACGAAAATACAACCTGTTTTTAGGAGAGAGGTATTTTTTATACTTGTATTAGGTTTTAATGTCCCCATTCAGCACAGCTATGGCTATCAGGGACGAGGCTTAAATCACTATCAGGCCAGAGACAAGTGAATGCCACTCAAAATACTCAGTGAGAAATCTATCACCAGTAGGATTGGAACCCAGGCCCTTTCGCACCGAGAGAAAAGCGCTGTACCCTTAGATCACCCTGCTGGTACAGGATGCATGCCATATGAAAAAAACAAAACCGCCAGTACATCATTAGCTTTTAAATTATTAGCCCGTCTCCATTTCTTCAGTGAAGAAGAAAAAATAGCACTGTAACAGCTTTTCAAGAATGCACAGTAACATGAAAAGTCACGTTGCTTCATCCAGAGCATAACTAAATTACCATAAAGCACATTCCTCAGCTCAGTCTATTTACTCTTTTTGGCCAGTGATCTAGCAAATTACCATATTTCAGAGAGTGTTTGGCATGCGGTCATGCTGGTAGTCCTCTATTTCCTTTATGGTTTATTCAAATGCGACCTACAGTACTTCCTGGTGAGACTTTTTTAGTGCACTTAGTACTATATGCACCGGCATGAAGGGTGATCTGAAGATGCTCCCAAAATTGTATACATTGGTCGTACGAGTGTGTGCGCCAAACACTACCTTTGCGTATTTTGAACAACTCACTCCAGCCATCTCCAAGAGTAGTAGGAAAGTATGTTCGAGCTGACGTCTTTGAGTCTTTGAACAGTTTCTTGGCACGTTGAGGCCAAGGAAAGCAGTGATTGTCAAATCAGAATTATTAAACCACACCCAGGCTACCAACAAACCTTGTTTAATTTATTCTACTAGCAAACTAAGAGATCCAGGTAAAATTCCTGACAGGGGTAAACAATAGATACGGTAGATTGAGATGACCCCTCGCCTTTTCACTTCAAAATGAATGTGTGGCATTGTCTATTAAAATCCCAGCAGTAAATTTTCCAGATAATTTCTAGCTGGTCATTTTGTGTCTTAGTCCTTCATAACTTCTTCTCAGAGAATGAAGTCCATATCTCATCCGACTCTCACACCTTTCATTTAGTATCAGTGTGAGCATGTAACTGTTGCAAGTTTCATTGATCCAGATGCTATACCTCTGTCAAAGCAAATAAAAAATTAAAACATACGTCAGAAAATGGCTAAGCCAGCGTGGTAGACGAACACATTAGCATGTTATTGTTAGACATGTGTTACAAATTCTAAGTGTAACCGGGTGGAAAGGCAATACAGTATAGTCTAGTATTCTTTCTCTCATGTTTAAGGGGGAGGAAGGTGAGCTTAGTCTGATAATTTTTTTTTTAGATGTTATATTATTTTAAGGAAGTGTGTCACCAGGGATTTTACCAAATTACTGTGAATGATCAATTTTGAGAAGAAGGGCCGAAAAAAACCTACTCTAGAAAATTTCTGTCCCTGCCGGGGATCGAACCAGGGTCTCTCAGCTTGCAAGTCCGAGCGTGTTACCAACTACACTACAGGGACGTTAACTTCACAGCAATTTAAATACCTACTGCCTGAATCGGTCCCTACTTTCACTTGCGAAGCTAGTGTTCACCCGTGACCCTAACACACTTCCCGACTGCTCACATAAGATTTTCACTTTTTTTTTTCATATGAACATAACGATAGCACAGAGATACATAGACCTTATATCATTAGTAGATGATATCTATCTGCTGATGCATATCAAGTTTCAACCGCATAGAATTTGAATTACTGAAATTATTAAATTTTCAAATTGAGTATTTTTATTTTTTTTTTGCGAAAGAGGCCAACCGATACAAAGTCTAGGCATACAAGCTGATCTCCCCTTACATCTGGCCTTTCAGATATGCCTATATATTCATATTTGTAGATCTCACACAATGGGGGGGAAAAAAACCCACCAAACTAACATTCTAACCAATAAATTAGACCTAATGCTACAATCGGTAAGGCGCAGCATAACCGTCAAGCTGCTTTTGAGCGAGAAAACCCTAACCCCATATGAATAGAATATGGATGCTGCGGTTGATTGTTTATTTGCCGGTACTTACAGTTGCCTAGTGCGGCCGGCTATTTTATGAGACTTATAAATAGCCCAAATTTATATTTCTTTGGATGAAAAAAAAAGCTCTGGGGAGATTTCATCGCATGAAAAGTTTACCAACACTTCAATATCATAGTCGTATTCTTTAACCAGTCCAAATTCAACTCCTTATCATTCATTTGACCCGCTTCTAACTTAGGTTTGGCCCGTAAATGATGGCGAACTAGGCATTTATTACCTTCTTATTACTAAACCATCCATAAAAACATAATGAATGCTTGAAGTCACCGAGTTCAAAGGAAGTTCATGAATTTGTCTTCTTGATTTGTTTCGTCAATCCTAAAAACTATACAGAAACGGTCGGATATAAAAACTGGCCGGGAACATTTGACGAGATCTGCTTTTTAAAAATATTTTTTGACTGCAATAAAAAAATGCCTTTCATATGACTATAATATATTTGTCTACCCATTTAGATGAAAACCGCATATAGAAATCCATGAAAGAAAATTTTCAGTCAGTGTCTTATACTAACGGACAGGATAAACTCAACAAGTATCAAATGTCTCTGGCATGTGACACTAATAAAAATGTTTGAATTTTCTCAGGAACACGATGGAGATGATGATCTGCACGTCACGCATGACACACAAGCACATGACAAGGCAGATAGCATCTATGGGAGATGTCCCTCCCTAATCATATTCTGTTCTGTCGACTTACTTAGGCAAAATATTATGGTGGCTTTAGTCTCATTCTGAAGCAAACGTCGGTATTCTTTGCAGTGGCGTATCAGATGGATAGTCTACATAATGATACTCTCGGTACTGGCTCTCAACGCGAGTGCATGTGTGCACTTCCAGCAAACTGGGGTAATCGATACTGTCACTGTTACCGTTCTAGCTAATTTCACTGAAGTTTTTTTTTTTTTAATGGTGTTGATTCCTTCATCGATTCCTGACTTCCAACATTTTATGACAAGTACTCTTATAACATTTGACAGAATAGACGTTTGTTTATTTGTCACAGTAACAGTATCAGCTATCCACTATACAGGATTTATGAACACTCACATTAGTAGATATCTGAAAATATTGAATACCAAGGCACAGCCTTAACTTATAACTCTTAACAGGAGGCACAGCGGTAGTAGAGATACAATCGAAGAAGGCACACATACAGCATGGACTTTAAGACCTCACAGCGTCTTATGACGTTGAACTTCATGTTTTCAGGACAAAAAAAAACTCTACTTCGTCCAAATGGTTTGGAATCCAACTCTTTACTTCTATATAACTCACGAGCTAGAAATGATGAACTAGTCCTCTAGAGTTCCGAGTTCGTAAGGTCTTTATATATATTGATGATATATTGTAGTGGAGATCTTTATATATTACGTTATTGTGGAGGTCTTTATATATCAGCGGTGGGAGACAGATAGGGCTCAGTGACGAGCACAGGAGAGCATACCTTTTTTTGATGCGCCCAGGGCCGTAACTGCCCCACTCCCCTCCCCCTCCTCCCTCCCTCCTCCCCCCACGCCCGTAACCGTTGCATTGTGGATCGGGGATGGGGAGAGAAAGGTCCTTAAAGAAGAGAAGAGAAAACGGATGGACAGAAAGGAGAGGAAGTTTGATAATTGAGGGTAAGGCACTCTAGTATGATTTTTCAGAAGGAACCCTCGAGGAAGTGGTCACGGCCCTGCTCGCTCCTACGCCACCACAGACCTTCATAATGTCTACGCTGTTGTATTTTCATGTCAATTTTGTCCTACGGATATAAAGAAACTGCATCAAAATGAACCGATGATAATCGAACTGGGTAGAACTGGAAATGTACTTGAAAAACATGCTTTTGTTTAACGACTACCAAATCTATTGCTAAGATGCCTGTTGGTTTTGGTTTTTTTTTTAAAGAAAACTAGTGCAGAAGTCTCCGAGAGCCAGCGTAGCGTGGAATAAAACGCAGTGGGGTTTCATAAAAATCGCTTGCCAATGTAAACTAAAATGATCATGTCATGCCCGGCTTTTGAATATGTGTTTGTTGAAAATCATCTTCTAATAAACCAGTAAAAACTGGCAAGAACGAATGTTGTGTAAAAAAAAAAAAAAGGCGTCAAGCATGAAGAAGTTAGATACCGTTGTGATACGCTAGGACATTATTACATTTCGGGTAATGTGTTAATGCCGTTGTTGCTAGTGCTGATGGTGATGGTGATGGTGGTGATGGTGAGGATGATGTTGCTATTGTCATTGCTGGCTACAGACTCCTAATTGGATGAAAATAAGGTCTGATCATATGAATTACGAAGACAGTAAAAGTTCTGTCCTTTAGATAGATTATGAAGAATGGGCCCAAGATTTGTGAACGTGCCTGCGAATTAGTTTGCATTCTCTCCTGATTTTGTAAACTAAACCTGAAGTTTGGTTCATTTACCTCTGTTTCGGTGTGGCCTTCTGTGCGGAGTACATGTCGTTAAGAAAACTAGTTAGCTTGTTTACGCCTTCCGATGTATCGGTTCGTAGCTCGAAAACGAAATCAAACGCATATAGTTTAAACATCATTGACTTCTGCAAACTATTAAAGAAGACTTACAGACAGAGGAATTTCTTGTAAGTATCAGTAGGGAACACAGTTCATTGGCTCAAAGAGGGAAAACGGAGTAGGCTTCTGTAACCTACTATTGTTGTTTGTTAAACTGTCCCCTAGCGAAGAAGGCAGTGTGGCCGTGCGGCTTATAAGTCGTATTCACAATCTGAGTGCGGCTTATAAGTCGTATTCACAATCTGAGTGCGGCTTATAAGTCGTATTCACAATCTGAGAACTTCCAGATAGAGTGTGGACAGGCACGTTTCTGAGTGGTAGGCCCAAAAGTCCTTATATCTTCCCCCATCACATTGTGGGGCTCGTTACCGGGCAGTGCAAACATGATTGATTAACAAAAAAATCACTGGGACGTACGTTAGATGACTGAAGTTTAAAAACAGGCTTTAATTTGGTTTGAGATTTTTTTTCACAAATTTTATATATGATGTGCGCTAGAACTCATCTAATCAGACTAGTCACCTGGTCACAATGTGGTCAGCTCGATAGATCTCTTAGAGTTCCTCCAATCTCTCAAGAATACAGTACGCTTAACGCGGCCTATGGACAATGCTAACAAGCTTGGTCCAAAGGGTGATCGTGATATCAGAATCTTGTTGTGGATAATAAACAACACACTCATAGTACAACACCTCAAGGCATTTTTTTTCACAAGTGCATACATCCACACATACACAGATTTAAGTACAAGAGCGTAAACACGATCTTGAATTCTTTTCGCCACACGCCGGCTATTCAGTAAAACTTGCCTTCTAGTGAAGCAAAAGCATTCAGAGTGCGCAGAAGTTATACTTTCAAAGGCGTAATAACCATCAGTCGTTTATTTGTTTGGTCGTTTAATCTCAAAAGCTTTTGATAATAAGTCAGGGAGGTCTAAAACCTTCAACAAGTTCGAAACCACAGACGATCATAGAGTGAGGTGCAGATTCCAGGCATATTCTGACACAAAAGAAAAACCGGCTTTACAACATGTGAAGCTATTGCCATCTAAAATTTATGACGCCGGGCCTACTTGCATCAGGTATATTCCATGGTTTGTGTACTGTCAGTGTCTTCAACATTCTGCTATAAAGAAGTGATTTTAAAATGCATTCTCACATGAACTGTTGCTGTGGCATATACCAAGTGGTGCCATGAAAAGGTTATGAATGGTTGACCGCTTATTTAGCTGAATTTGTATTTTCCCTAGTGCGACCGATCCTTTTTGGAGACATCACGACCGCCCAAAACTGTATTTATCTAGATGAAAGAAAAAACACTTCAGGTGAGAATTTATTGCGTGAAAAGCTTGCCAACATTTCATATTAGTCTTATTCCACAGTTTAGGTCGAATCACCTTAATCTTTCCTCATTATTTTGTTAAGAATTTTGGGCTAATCCTGATGACACCATCAAAATATGACGAGCTCAAACCCTTAACGAGCTTGACAATTTCAAGAGAAATTAGATCTGTTCGTGTCAGTGAAATCGTTGCCTGAAAAATCGTTCTTCTCTAGATATCATTAAACTTTCTTTGGAATGCGATGTTATTCGTCAATAAGAAAGAAGAGAAGACATGATGAAGGTGTTGGGGCAATGGACTGGGCACTTTACATGGAATGGTCCGTCTGGGAATCTAGGGCGATGTTAAACAGAAGCAAGGGGATAAAGAACATAACTGATATTCGGTGTTGAAAAGACGTGCTCGACAGATGGCATTTTCATGACTGTCGTATTTAGGCCAGGTACATCCGAACATTATATTACTTATATACAAATATACTTGCTAACAAATCAATAATTAATTACAACTTTTAGTGCTGTTGCTACGGTTGAAGTGTTGGGTTTGCTGGTGTTGTTGGTTTCGCTGATGCTGATAAAACTCCTTCTTGTGTTAGTGTTAGAAAAGATTGCAGATAACACTTCCATTCAGTCTACTAAAGGTTATCTGCTGTAACTTGCAAAGTAAATGTATTCTCACACAACTTATTCAAACCCGATGTTGCGCATTGTGGCTTCAAAACAACAAATACGTTTGCACAGAATAAGACTTTTGAACTTGACTGAATGGGATTTACAAATTCTATAATGATATCTAGTCATCTGCAGGCGCGGAGTTCATGTGGAGAAATCTCATGCTCTGAGAGGACACCAAGAGTTTCAGTGTATCGAATTTCTTGTGTACATAGTAATCCAATGATGCTTATATTAAGAAATTTCAGCACATAGGAACAGGCAAAAACCAAAAAAAAAATCGTGACAATACATTAAACAACAATGACTGAATACAGGTACATTTCATAGCATCTCAGTCGATGCCACTACAAAGTTGCAGATGGGTAGAACGAAGGCAAAAAATACCTTTGCGCTCTGTACGATATAATAGTTATACTTTTTCACCTGAAAACAAACGTTAACAATCTCAGCATGCTGCAGCAACAGGTTGGTGGATAAAAATAAAGTTAAACACTGCCTTGAGTGTTAAAGATCAATATTTCTCTTCTGTCACATGAGAGCCACTGAGAGCTTCCTAATTTTATATCTACTCACTCATTATTTCATGTAATACTTCGACCCTCGAAGCCCCCTTCCCCTCCCCCCTTTCTCTTTCCCCCAAGAGGCTAAATTCAGGTCCTCGTATTTATAATTACACAGGTCTTGAAGGACGTATATTTCTTACAATAGCAAGGAGAAGATAAACAAAATTCATAGAGCATGTATCGAGAAGACACAGAGCAGATGATGACAAAATGGAAAACTACTCGGCAAACTTAAGAGAGGAAAACAAAGAAAATATTCTGCTTGAATTGGCAAGTTGTGTGGAGGAAAGGGGGGGGGGTGTCACAATTATAATGTTGAGTTGGACAGCATATAGAAAGTAAAGTAGTGGAGGTCTATGATCGCCTACCGCTGTCAGCAGGTTATATTAAAGAAGACTGTAAAGGAAGAAACGGAACGACATTTCACCAGAGACGTGCGGGATAGTACAGTAACATTAAAACATGCTGTCAGTCTGTCCGCCATTTTTGTCAGGAGGGTGAGCGAGTATGACTTGTTGGAGGTCTCAAGATTACATTTTCTCAACCCATAAGAGTTCCCTCTGTGACCGCCTTTTTTCAGCCTGCACTTCGAGTAAGCACAGAATGTAACAGTGCATATCAATGAAAAGCTCTGCCCCATGACCCCTGTGGCCTCTTAATGGCATAGATATTTCTTACACTGCACGCTCCGTGGAGGCGAGAACTTAAGACTATGAGATCTGCACTGCATTTTATTCACTTTCAAACTTTTGCAAACTGTCTAGGATTACAGATAGCAAGTTCCTAGTAAATATATAAAACAATAAAGTAGCGAAATGCAAAGCGTTAATGACATAGATGATTATCCAAAAGAAGCTCATTCCACTTTTGCCTCAGTCACCTATTAATGCTTCGAGAAATCTAGCACTCTGAACTCGTTACCTAAGGTAAAATAATGAGGTAGATGTCAGAAAATAGGGAATACAAAATCAAAACAAATACTTTTTTTTGTATTTATAATTAAAAAGATGACCGGAAGTTTGGAGTAGTAGAAACAATTCAAAGCATAAAAAAATTTGATTTTGACAAATACAAATGAGCATGACGAAGCGAAGCACGCGCACTTGGAGGTGTTGCGCTCTGAACAGGACATTACCAGTACTAGGGCTTTATCAGAGAATATGACTTGTAGATAGTATAGGTCCTAGGGAAAAATATATGTTCTTTCAAAGGAATCAAAAGAATATCCCACATATATGAACATCATCTCAGATTATTATACATTCTCTTACCCAGTGTTGTGAGAGTAAATCTTTAATTTCAGAACAATTATTCTGCGCGGTGGGTGTGACCACCCGTGTGTGCGGAGCACTCCTCGTTAATGAAAATGTTCACCCGTTTTGTATCTATATTTGTTAAAGATGTATTACCTCAAAAAAATGCAATGATAATTCTGTATTGTAAACATCACGTTCTTCAGATTTAGCCCGCAGTGAATACTGTAAAGTACATGGACATGTACTTGAGAATTCTTGGTAACTGCCGAAGCTCTTTAAGAGGCGCAGAGAAAACTGTTTGCTGGTTTTTAAAGAACCAAGTAACGCATAATGTGGGTTTGTGTTAACTAAACTATATGTCTTTTTTTCCCCTTTTATTCACAAGCCTCTCAAATTGCAAGAATTTTTTAAAAAAATAGCACTTCTAATACAACACAGTTTCGCAGCATGGTTTTCTTTAGTTTCTCTCCGTAACTTTTTGAATCCATAATGCTATCGTAGACAGAGCATCCAGTACGTTGCTGATTCATAACTATGCCTCAGCCTCAGTAGCTACCCATGCTCTATTCTATCTCCCAGCTTCTATCATCCATGTCATGATCAATCCTCGTAAGTGCGTTCATCATTTCAGAGTACACTTAAGAGTTTTGATCATGGCAAGGAAGCTTCGCACTGGCAACTATCTGGTTCGCGGCTGTACTTTTACAGGGGAAAAGGAATCTTTTGAATACACGTATCTTTTACGAATAAAAATTGTGCAGGCACAAAGGAAAATGTAAATATTTCATTATTATTATTATCATCCTGGTGTTACTGGAGCACGCAGTAACGCTTACTTCTTGATACTTCATACAAAAGAGAGACTTGCATTGTGTTGGGGATGATGTCGGTTTATGGTGAACTTGGTGAGGAGGATGGGGAGGAGGAGGAGATGAAGCTGATGCTGGTGATGCGTGGATGATAAAGTGCTGTGGTAAGTTGGTGGTGGATGTGATGAGATGGTGTTGAATATATAAACGTCCTTCAAACTGCACGAAAAACTGTAGGAATAATGATGATGGTGGTGGTAGTGACTTTTGTCATGGTGGCTTAGGTGGAGGTATTGGTGAGTAGCATTGATGCAGAATGAGGTGTGATGGTGGTGCTGCTGCTGGTGGATGATGATAATGATGATGATAAAGGCCTTAGAGCCGAAACGTTTAGATGTAATTTTCGGTCTTAATTCTTTACTAGATTTTTAATAAATTCCTTGAATTAAGGTTGAGCTTTTAATTTTTCTCTGTTTTAAATAATGATGATGATGATGATGATGATGATGATGATGATGATGATGATGATTTTGATATAATATTTCACCTGAAGAAGAATCACTTTTTAGATTCGAAAATTTGTAATTATTTTATATCACTACAGAAGTCCATTTTGTATTTGAAGTATTAAAGTGTATTTCTTAATCCTTCGCCGGTTTGGACAAAACTTTTAAATGATGATGATGATGACATTGATTGCGATGGCATTGTTTGAAAACAATAGTGATGGTGCTGGTGGTGAGATTTATATAAGTGATAAGAAATGGTGAGGAGGGTGGAGTTGGGTGAGGACTCGACAGAGCCTGTAAATTTATTGATACAAATGATTTGGTGACTATTGATAGTGGTAGAGGAAGGAAGGATGAGTTGTGATCCTGATGGCCCTAGCGATGATGGTAGTGGTGTCGTACAAAAGGATAGGCCTAGATGAAGATGACAGATGACAGTGATTGAGGTGGAGAGGGGATGGGACCACAAGAATGAGAAATGGTTCATGGATGGGAGAGGAAGAAGGACCAAACATCCTATATCCTATTCACTACCTCAAGTGTGTGTTAAACGCTCATACTATCCTTTTACTGTAAAATCTACGCATTTAATTCATCCTCTTTTTTCTTCTTTCCATCTTGACTTTCCTATCACTCGTATAACGGTGATTCTTATAGCGACATTTTTTACATACAATGAATGGGATCAAATGACTTATCTGCATACGCAATTATCTAGCACGGACAAGAAATCAGAGTCCGCATACCATATGGACAGAACAAAACGTTCCCAGCCCACAAATATTTTATCTGTTGTTCATAAACTTCGTAGGCGTTATGAGGTTTAAAAAGGCGAAACATTGAAGATATAAATCATAACGTCACTTTAGGCGTGTAAAATATAGATAAAAAGGTATCCGGAATTTTTAGGGCTCCTCTCCAGGGGCACAGCAAAGCAATACCCTCTGAGGTCGGCGCGGTAGGTTGTTGTTGGGGTATGTGGTGTATGTGAGGGAGGGGGAGGGGAAGGGGTGATACTCAGACATTGTTGAAACATGGTTCTACCATCTCCTTCTCTCCTACCCCTCCCCCCCTATTAAAAAAAAAAACATCTCATTTTCTATGCTACTTTTGTACACTGCCCGTTATAAAGAATTCCCCACAGCATTCCTCACGTCGAAACTCTGGCAGAATGTTAACAAATCTAGAACGAGGCATAATTTTTGAAGGAATGACACGATCTTTTTTTTCATTTAAAAGACTAGGGGAGCTCAGTCCCTGTGTCTTGTTCAAATCTGGAAATCGGTGACCCTAAATTTTGAAGTGGACATATTTCACAAGAGCATATTGCGCTTAGCCCTCTTCTGATATTTGGGACTAGTGGGATGTGATTTATGGTGAACAGTATATAATACAGAAATATATGAGATGGGTGTATCCAAAATTGAGTCGTGTCACGAAAGAAAGTCATAGATCTTCTTCACATCTTACTGTATATAGGACAACTTATAATATGAAAGCGTAGTTATGAGATTTAAAAAGCCTGCAATGTAGATCTATAATATTTCAATGGGCTTCTGTAGTTGACATTACGTGCTAAAAACGACGAAAGGTCACGTCGCATCAACATCACTTTTCACATTGGGTGCTCGGAGATTTTTTGTGTGCTTTGTTCGCAGTCAGTGATGTAGCACATAGACACTTCAGTGGACCACCAGAGAGGTGAGGAAAGGGAACCGAGGTCACTGGCACAGGAGCATTTATACGGAAGAATAAAATGATAACAATAATGATAATAATAATAATAACATTGGGTGCTCAACTATCGTAAGTCAAAACTTGTTCAGTATTGAGTTTCAATACTTGCACCTGATGAAAGTTTCACCTAACTCTCGGAAAGAGCTTAACAAAGTGGAAGGAAGGAAACTGTGAGGAGGTGTGAGGAGTGGGGCAAGAAAGGAACCATTAGTTCTCTCCCCTTTTTGTTACGGCTACTAGCCGTGCTTTTATTTTCCCACAGCCATAAGTTTCATCTGACAAGAACATAGACAAGAGAAAAATACTTTCTTTGTCCTTCTTATATTCACACTTCAGATTCATTATCGTTGTCTTGACACATACAGTGAAATTATTTATGTTCTGAAACTCATTTGCAAGTATGAATGATAAACATGACCATGGGTTTTTTGCTCAGTCTATTTAATTACTGATTTCACAGTTGCTGACCATTAAAGGGTAAGACTTTGCATTCAAGAGGAAAAAAAAAAAACAACAGTGAAACTCCATGAGTCTGTGATCTGATATGCATTTGAAACTTGAAAGTGAATTAAATGCTTTTGGGTATCTAATTTATTGTTCACTGTGCGTCAGCGAGAGAATGATTTAAGTATTGTATTGAACAGAACTTAGGGCTAATGACACTGAAATTAATACTGCTATTTGGAAAGGCAGCGTGGCCATTCAGTTTGTGAGTAGTTCTCACAGTCTGAAGACTCTCAAGTCTAATATTATTCGGGGGTTGGATTCCCCTGTCCGACAAGTGTCCTTGAGACAGACACTTCGCTCCCTTTCCCCGCTTCACTCAGATGAAAATCAGGTCCTGGCTTTAGAGATTACATAGATATTATATATATATTGTTCTATGTGTACTATGAATGAGATGTATAACATTGTATGGAATTGTAAACACCTTTTCCTTACGGGATAAATAAATGTCCTATTTTCATTATTTTTTTTTTCATAATGCTACGATCAGAGGGTAGGATTAGAATGAGGACTAGACGTTAGTTCAGAGTGAGGATTCCTGACAGGGACTGAATAGAATTAGTGATAGAGCTGTTAAGATTAGCGATACATTTGGTCGGATGTGGCTGGATACTATTATAGTATCAGGTGTGGAAATCTTCCCCTAAAAGACATTAATATCAACTATAATGAAAACAGCGATGATGAAACGAACATCAACAACTTTCTACAACAGCAACGGCGACAGGAATCCCAACTACCGATCGTCACCTGCGTTGACGACAACAACAAGATGCTAAACCACCTGTAAAAGTGACAGAAATCACGTACATTACGCGAAGCCTTGGCCCACATAGACGTGACAAATCCTCGAAAAGATGCGGAACAAGTTAAAAAAATGGTTCATGAATGATCAGAGCAAAAGAAAAAAAAATATAGCGTTTATGTGAGACACTAAAAATGCCTTGTGTCACATCTTAAAAAAGTACAGTTGGCTACTTGCAGTGGTAGCTGTGGTGGTTGTGGTGGTTGTGGTGGTGGTGTTGGTGGTGTTGGTGATGTTCGGGCACGGGAGGGAAAGGGAGGGATGCTTGAAGAGTATAGGGAATCATCAAGTGAACCCTGCAGAAACTATGATGTATAGAGCAATTGAAAGGTGAAGGTGACGTGCCATGTAATATTACCACCAGATGATTGAGGAAAAAGCCAGATTACTTACAACAGGAAAGGTAGGATTGCTTTCTCTTTGAGTGGGGAGAGGGCAGGGGAGCTGTCCACGTACCACAGATTATCTTCTAACAAACTTACACGAGCAGTCTATCTCTGTGTTCTGTCCTCTTCCCCTCCTCTATCCCCCTATTCCACTTTCGCCTTTTGCCAGTAAAAATATATATACATACAACAGGTTACGTTCATGGGCCTAGCTTTATGAATTGACGACGCAATCAATCTTCGTTTACCGCAAAATGACCTTGAAGATGACATGCATATACTCAGAAATCAGGCCAGGTCATTTTCAATGGCACCTTTGCCTGTGATCTATGACATAACTGAGGGCTTGGATGTTACTGCAGAAAGTTTACACAAGTGGTGGGGATCTCACCAGCGAGGGTGTTAAAAGTTCGGCGAAACTCGGTAGAAATCCGGAGAGGGTTTTAGTGGCGATGGGTGATAATTCCTCCTCTCGCCTAGATACAGGAATATGCTAACGCCATTTATTTGCTGTTGGTACACAACGACCTCGTACGAACCGGGTCATCTTCAGCTTGAACATTGTCCAGTCTCGTGGATGATCTGAGGCGATCAATTTAAATGCATGCATCTCCATGTCCCCGCATATTTCACGGGTTGAGAAATTACGAGGCTCTATCGATATACACTGGAACTCTGTTAAAGCAACTACTGCTTAATACAGTTCCTTGTGTAACACATCCTTATTCAATAGTTCCAACTCTTTAGTTCTCTATATATAAACACTTTGGATAACACAAAACCTCTGATAACACGCCATTAAAAGCTGGATCCGAAGAGTGATTGTGTTATCAGAGTTCCATTGTATAGTTCTACCCATTCTCTCATGATTGCGCCACCTTGCTGCAGATCTAACATAATAGGATATGGACAGTCTAAGGTGATCAACTTAATTTCATGCATCTCTATGTCCGTGTATGTTTCACGAGTTAAGAGAATACGGGGCCCTTTCCATTTGTTTTCCCCCAAATTGTGTTATCTCCAACTTCTTATGCTTGAGCTAACTGGTTATAGATCTAGCATTATTAGATGAAGTGGCTCATTTTAAGTCCATGCATATCCATTTCGAGGGTTGAGAAATTATGGGATTCTATTGATAGTTCCTCGCCCCCACCCCCCACCCCCCAAGAAAAAAGTCCTGAAATGTTATCCCCAATCTCTCATGTCTTAGTGACCTTGTTGTACTATGAAGAAAGGTGAAACCTCTTGCCTAGAGCATTAGAGTTTCTGCGGAAATGACCACTTTATATCAAATAAGCTTCAGACTTTAATGCATATTTTTTTTAAACAAAACTTAAGTAAGAGAGAAAGACCCCAGTGGTTCTCAAGCTCCAGTTTCTCTTTCGCTTTATTGTTTATATTTTTCAGAAGTGCAATCATCATTATCATCATAAGATAATGCAAGAAAAAGTAACAAATACAAATGAGCAAGGAGGCAAACACTTTCTCACTGACAAATGAAAAGACTAAACTCTCAACTGACCCTATGACAAATACGAATGCCATCCTCCCTTCACAAGTAAAGACCCCAAAGAAAGTCTACATCCTGAGGGAAAGGGAAGGCAATTACCCAAGCCCACAGCAACTACAGCAATAAACTCATAAAGCTCAACCACTTGCGGTCCGACAAACAGAACTCATACGACATATCTTTTTCAAACCCAAATGTATGCGGTATAATCGTAACCAAGAATAAAACAAATATAACTTACATGCAGATATGTAAACTGTGAAATGGAACGGGGAAGCTACCGTCTTCAAAACCAGTTCGGAAATTTTGGAGACCCAATGAAGTGGCACACAGTTTTCATATTGACGCTCTAGGCTTCGTCAACAAAGAAACAGGTAAACTGGCTAAATGTTTCTGAGTAATGCTTAGAGCTTTCTGTATTTTGTAGACAACCTAGAACTAGACACATTACCATAGTATGTTGAAGGTAATCTCAGATGAAAGCCACTGATCACAATCAGTATGTACATTAATCATAAAGATTACACTAACAGCATAGATCTACATACTTACAGCTCTACCAGCCAGAGAAAATCAATGGCGTACACTGTGTTTGTAATCCTTTCTATAATCCTCCCTAAATCGCCAACCTCGTCGAAAATGGCAGGGGAGGTGAAACTGGTGAATTTGCCCTCAATACGTGGTCATCACCTGAAATGAAATATATGATGATTGGTTATGAGGACATGGAGATTTAAAGCCGTTCATGAAAATGGAATGAACTCTATGCACCATTATGACGACTACAACAAAAAAAAAATGCGGATATCTACGTCATAATTGGCAGGTGTGTAAGCGGCAATGTAGTCATAGCTCTTCCTGCCTATATTTGCAAAATTTGCGCGCTGTAGTCCTCATCATTCGCACATTTTGTTCTCTTTTGACCTTTAGCTTGACGCCACGCCCACTACCCGTGCTGTAACACATCAGTTATTGCTGGGATTATCACGTGGTATAAACTCGGAAGGTGTGCATATAGTCCATTAGGAAAATGTAATATACAAAACCCTTATACAGAATGAACATTTTTTAATACTTGAACCTACGCATGAGGAGCACATTATAAATGCAGCACAAGCATACTCTTCAATGCATGAAGACAGCAAAGTTAAAGAACAAAAGATAACTAGCATTATTCTGCACGCTCCATTTAAATCAGCATTCCTCACAAGAAGCATTTGCGATCCTGACCTTGTGATCTTAAAAGCGACGCACTCCCATCTACATAAGAATTGATAACACTATGACATTAAAAAAAACGAGTGAGGCTTGGATTACCCCTTTTTGATACGGCGTTCACGGACTGTCTCCATCTTATACAGACAACATATAAAAGTTATTCAAATATAAAGGTGCACACACACACACTTCATGACAATGATCATTACATTGTGAAGAGCCGGAAGACTGACAATAGAAAAAAAAAAACAATCCGCGTGATTTCATAGAACACGCAAAGCGTAGAATTTTTAACATAATGCGAAAGAAAAAAAAAGCGAAGAAAATTACTAATATTATAACTAAATTAAATAAAATAATTACTGAGTAACTACATTAAAGCCCTAGTATCTAGAACCTTACACTTGACAAACTCACATGTGCAGCTCACTCGTTGTAATGAACCGCTCCCAAATCCGTTATTTTCAGTATTAAAGTTAACCCACGGACTCCGAATCGAGGACTGGTACACTGGAATTTCAGCGAAGGTCTACTATTATAGTAAATAAATAAAGCTCCTTGCGCTAGCTTTCACAAGACAAGGTATAGAAACGGTCTGACGGATGAGAAAAGATGGTGTGAATGGAAGCACCTTGATACAGGGCGGCGGCAGTGTGACATACCTTAGCTATTGTATAGTGTGACCAATCCTCGTAATGAGCTGGAACAAGCCTACCTCATTACTACAGAGCATTCCCACGCCCACAATCACACACACACTACTGGTAGTGGTAGTCCACGTCCGCTTTCTTCGCTTATCGTCACGTTTGAGCCCTTCTTAAGGTCTTAAGGCTGGCGCTTAACTAGTCATCGTTGTTTTGGTTTAAGTACCACACTTTTAAGGTGTGGAGGTGCCAAGGTTCTGAATAGCGTCTGGTCCACATGAAGTCGGTGACCTGAATATTATGCAGCGTACTGAAATTTTCAAAGACGTTTATAGACATCGATATGAGTGTTTGTGTACATTGCCACACGCGACTGATTTAGGAGCTAATCACCAAATCATTTGTGTTGAATATGTTTGTAACTTGTCATGAATTATTACAATGATTACACCAGAGTTAACATACTTGCTATTGTCTTGAAATCCTATATAAATTTAAATTATATCGAAGTACCCAGTAGATCTAGATCTATATCATGAAATACATAGAGAAATACAAGACGGAAAATAATAATATTGAGATACTTAACAATAATCTTGTTGAAATATTACGATGATTGCCAAAAACGAAATATGAAATACTGACTATAATCCTGAAATGTTTGACGGAATGTAACAAGGTCGAAACGCCTCGTTTTACCAGAAGCAGGTGGATCTTGAAAGAGCTCAATAAACGCAAACGAGTCCATATGCTCATTGTATCCTGAATTAGTACACCAACGGCAAACTGAATGGAAATTAATGCTTTTTATATTATACTACACTTTTATTGCTGTAACACAATCGAAATACTCGGGGGATTTTTCGTCTTTGAAATATCTGTTGCAGGATAAGATTTCAAGCGGCTGTGCCAGGTGGGGACCTTATAGAAAATAAAGCTTTTAAATGAAAATGAATATATGTATTGTGCATCTCTGGTTGAAAATAGACATTTTAAACATTTTAATTCTTTTGTATATATAATGAACGTTTCGCTGGTAACCCTTACCAGTGAAACTCCCGCTGTAAAGGGGTAGTTTATGATTATTATTTTATTATTATCATCATTATCATTATTATTATCATTATTATTATTATTATTATCATTATTATTATTATTATTACTTTATTATTCTTATCATTATTATCACAACGATTCCAGTAGGCCCAAATGACTCACTGTCTCCTGAGTTATTACGGTGGTTGCAACAGAGTCGAAACTCTCGCTGCATCCCGAAATCTTACAAAGGCTCCAAAAGAATCGAAATACTGCCCACAGTGTGCCTTGGGATCTAATTTGTCAGTCAGTGATTGCAACAGACTGAAAAACTCTCTGATTGGCAAGTCAGTTTTTTTCAGAGTCACAGTGTCTAAACGCGAATTCCGCAAGCTCAGCGCACGAGAAAAGTACATCTTCGCAAGACTAATCACACCTAAAACCTTGTACCATCCATCTTTCTCCCGGCTCGACCCCGCACTTCATCTCAAGTGTCAGTTGTCTATTGTGAAGACTGGGGCAAACTGTTAAGAATGGAGGCTGACAGCAAAATACATACAAACCTACATACCAGGGTCACCCAACCAGCGCTTGACGTTTCTCCAGCTAGTAGATCTACCTTACGTGAATCTGCCCGAAAATGGTCTAGACTCGACTCAATTGTCACTAAAGTGGCTTCTGAGCTGACAGCGCGACCATTCGCAGTGTTAAATTCGCCATTCCGGACCCAGGTCATCAGATAGCAGGGCCCAAGTTCATTTATGCCCCTTTATGATGCGATCTCTTCCGCTGGGAAGTTTTAAGATGTCTATAAAATGAAGTTAAGGGGTGTACGCTGTTGTGTGACTTCTTGCCCTCGACGCTTTTGATGCTGACTATTCTAGAGGGGTTGAGGGAAGGAGGAAGGGGTCATACTATTGCTTGTCTTACCGACCAGAGGCAAGCAGGGGCGTGAAATTGGCTGGCGTGGAGGAATGCCATGAAAGGAGAATGAGGAAGAAGATAACAGCTTTGCGGGGGATGGGAGGGACCAAAATAAGAACCGGAGGAGGGGGATGAGAGAGTGATGAGCGCCAGAGATAGGGTCTCAAAGGTTGTCTGCGGCATGGTAGGGAATTATAATACAAAACTGAACTTGAGCTGATATAAATATGCCTCTTCTAAGTTTTAAACAGAACAAACATAGTTTTATCCAGGAGACAAGATTAAGCCTCAGCTCATTTCTTTTTTGTTTTTCTTTTCTCATAAGGCAGTATGGGAAGGTTTGTTCTGAGAAAGGACATGGCAGGTTTATTCAGTTTTGGCTTAAATCTTAGTCAGGTTATAATGACAGTACAATAAAGACTAAATAATGGGCATGCATTTCGCTCTTCCCAAGCCATAAAGGGATTTGCTGAGAGAGAGGATTGTAGAAATGGGATAAAAAAGCACATGTAAAATGGGAACAGATATACTGTCACAAATGCAAGTGAAGACAACAAAAGGTGGCGTTGTATTCTTTTCTGAGGATCGTCGAGGAAGGAAGGTGTGTGTATGTGTATATGTGTTTGGTGTGTGTGTGTGTGTGTGTGTGTGTGTGTGTGTGTGTGTGTGTGTGTGTGTGTGTGTGTGTGTGTGTGTGTGTAGGAGGGGAATGCACCCCAAATCTGAGGCAAACAACCATGAAAGCTACGCTGTTAGAAATCAATGTTACAAATTTGGTGTATTCCTCACGTCTTTTATGTTATGAAATCACCATTCTGCGTATTCCTAGTTCAACAAAAAAAATTTTCTCCGGCCATGCGAGACATTGCAGTTCAGCCCTTCATGAAATCCTTCTGTCTGTAATTATTCAGGCGGTTCCACAATATACATCTGGCGAAATTATACCATTTAGGAGGAAAATGGCCTGGTGGGGCCCGCCCACGTCACTATAACATCTTCCAACTATAGTGTGGTAAAACAGCAAGAGGTGGCAGAGATGAAAAAAAAACCAGCACAGAATTGTGTGTTCGTAATAGAAATTGACTGTCTCAGCCATGGGCTATGCCGCTGTGAACAGCTCACCTCACAATAGAACCTTGGGTGGTCAAATTATGTGACTGTCCGGAGAATTAATGATAAGATTTGGTAATGTTTAGGGTTTGGCTTTGGAAAAGGAGGCTTCAGGATTCCTGGTCGGTGACAAGACTACAATGTTTCATTCTAATTTGCATTAAAATATTTGCTTACATAATGGTAGTGACTGCTGCTTGACTGTTTTTTTTATTTTTTTGACAAAAGCTGTCGCCTCGTTGTTACTTCACAGCTGGATGTATAGGTTCATTCACGAAATTTTTTTGGTGGTGGTAAAATTAAAGGGCATGACAATTTACTGCGTGGGTGGAAATTTGCTGCTGCAACACTGTGGCTCTGAATATATTAAACAAGGTTCTGGCTTTTGCAGTCAGTTGTTGTTGTTGTTGTTGCTGTTGTTGTTGTTGTTGTGGCCTCTGATACTGATGTTGTTGCTGTTGTAGCTAATCCTAGAGGCGGCCTGTTGATATTAAGTACTTTCGCGTCGCTCCTTTCTTTATCAATTAATCAATAGCATATGTAGTTGCCTGACTCGGAAACTATAAACACTAAGAAAACATTATTCAAAATGAAAGTTAATAACATTAAACTCCATTCAAAAGNTGTGTGTGTGTGTGTGTGTGTGTGTGTGTGTGTGTGTGTGTGTGTGTGTGTGTGTGTGTGTGTGTGTGTGTGTGTGTAGGAGGGGAATGCACCCCAAATCTCAGACAAACCATGAAAGCTACGCTGTTGGAAATCAAGGTTACAAATTTCATGTATTCCTCACATCTTTTATGTTATGAAATCACCATTCTGAGTATTCCTAGCTCAACAAAAAAAATTTTTCTCCGGTCATGCGAGACATTGCAGTTCAGCCCTTTATGAAATCCTTCTGTCTGTAGTTATTCAGGCGGTTCCACAATATACCTCAGGCGAAATTATACCATTTAGGAGGAAAATGGCCTTGTGGGGCCCGCCCACGTTACAATTAGACTTTCCAACTATAGTATGGTAAAACAGCAAGAGGTGGCAGTGATGAAAAAAACCAGCACAGAATTGTGTGTTCGTAATGGAAATTGACTGTCTCACCCATGGGCTATGCTGCTGTGAATAGCTCACCTCACAATGAAACCTTGGGTGGTCAAGTTATGTGACTGCCCGGAGAATTAATGATAAGATTTGGTAATGCTTAGGGTTTGGCTTTGGAAAAGGAGGTTTCAGGATTCCTTGTCGGTGACAAGACTACCATGTTTCATTCTAATTTGCATTAAAATATTTCCGTACATAATGGTGGTGACTGCTGCTTGACTTTTTTTTTGACAAAAGCTGTCACCTCGTTGTTACTGTATCTGCGTCTTCACAGTTGGACGTATAGGTTTATTCACGAAATTCTTTTGGTGTGGTAAAATTAAAGGGCATGACAATTTACTGTGTGGGTGGAAATCTGCTGCTGCAACACTGTGGCTATGAATATATTAAACAAAGTTCTGGCTTTTGCAGTCAGTTGTTGTTGTTGTTGTTGATTGTGTTGTTGTTGCGGCTGCTGCTGCTAATGTTTTTGTTGTTGTTGTTGCTGTTGTTGTTGTTGTTGCCTCTGATGCTGATGTTGTTGCTGTTGTAGCTAATCCTAGAGGCGGTCTGTTGATATTAAGTACTTTCACGTCACTCCTTACTTTATCAATTAATCAGTAGCATATGTAGTTGCCTGACTCGGAAACTATAAACACTAAGAAAACATAACTCAAAATGAAAGTTGAGAACATTAAACTCCATTCAAAAGTGCCAGAAAGTGAATCTGACTTACTTTGGCATCGAGATCTTTTTCTTTAGACAGAGAGGGGGTCACTCATGCAGTGAACATAATACCACTGGGAAGTTGGGGATGCTATACCAATGGCCCCATAAGCCTTTAACATATAAGTCATGGCCCTATGACAGTAGATATGTACATATCACACCATCATGAACATTATCATTTATATAAAGGGAGTTCCGACTGTGCCCAGACTTAATACAGACCCATTAAAAATCGTGACTGGGACCCGAGTTAATGTCAGAGTGACTGCCTTACCAGTCCATCAGGAGCACAGACCGAACGAAAGTAATGGCCGTTTGATACAAAGAGGCCAACAAGCCATTACCAGCATGTTTACTCTATCATATCCGACCCTTAGCGACCCTCACGGCCGCACTTGAGTGATGCTCGGCTGGAATGTTGATTTAATGAAGATTTAAGCTCGTGCTTCATAGAACATGGCAAATGGTACATGAAATTGAATGGCACTTTGTGTTAGGTCGTTTGGTACAATGACATGGTGGGACTTTTTGCACTTTTCACACTTGCTAGGTCTCTGTAACTTTAAAATCGCCTCTACAGTTTTATAACTACCTCTACGACGTTGTCCCTACAGCTTTATATTAAAATTTGTCTCTAGGGCTCTGTCTTGGTTTGTACAGCTTTGTGCTTGTCTCTAAAGCTTTGTCTTGGTTTCTACAACTTTGTCTTTGTCTTCACAGCTTTGTCTACGTCTCTACAATTTTGGCTTGGCTTCTACAGCTTTGTATATAATGTAAAGCTTAGTATTTGTCTCCATAGCTTTGTGTTTGTTTCTACAACTTTGTCTTTGCCTTACACCTTTGTCTATGTCTCTACAGCTTTGACTTTGTTTCTACAGCTTTGTATGTATTGACTTAAAAAGTTGGTGTTGTCTCTTTAGTTTTATCTATGTCTCTAGAGCGTTGAATTTGACTCAACAACTTAATAATTTCTCTTGCTTTATATTCAAAAAATGTAAACTACAAGGACAGGAAACTGCGCGCTTCTGATGTTCTCCGACATTACATGTGATATTTGTACAACACGATTTTGAAATATCACGTAAAACATGACTGTGTTTTTAGATTCTTTCGTCTGGGAAAAAGTAGTGGAAAAAGAAAATGCCATTGGGAGAAAAAAAATTAATTGATTCCTACCATTATAATCTNGGGGGGGGGGGGGGGGGGGCAGAAAAAGATGCAAATTTCGTTTAAGCTAACTCATGCAACTTAAGAAGGCAGCCACTTCACCGGTCCAAATTTCCCCTTGTCCTCTCTCCTGTCCTGTCAGTTCTTTCTCTTTCACTCTCTCTTTCCTTCTCTTTCTCTTCCCATCTCTCTCTCTCACCCTTTCTTCACCCATGTCTCCCTCTTCCTCTTTCCCCTCATCTCTCCCCAAATCCCCATCTTGTTTTACACACTCAGACCAGGCCAAGCAAGTTCAAAATTCTCCTTCCCCAACTTCCTTCTTCACTATTCATCCAATCCTCATCCACTAGCATTCATCGTGATGCTCCGTTTTCAAGACGAGTGTTCTTAACGTTGAACAGAACATTGTCATTGCGCAAACTATTATCCAAAAGATGGGTCATTCCAAGGAACTTGTGCAGTCAGCTACTGTGAAAACAAAGCTTATAAACTGTAAGATCTAAAGAGTTCGTCATCTTTCATCTCCGTGAAATTACCCGCCTGAAGTCAAAGCAACAAAACTACGTGAAAATACATATGTAACATAACTGCAGTGTGAATGATTTTTAGAGTAATTGACAAGATATCTTTCTGTGGAATGGGCCGGGTAAAGCTCAAGACTGACAGATAGATCTGTAATTATAACTTAATGCTTACTGAGTCAAGCACCAGGCAAAAATTGTAACTTCACTGCAAAACTTTGCTCCAAGACTTACACGAGAGGATCCAGACCCATAATTGAAAATGCATAAAGACCTAGCCTTCTATGTGATCTGGGATGAGGAGGCTTGACGTCATAGAAAGCGGTCATAGCAACCTCGCATTATTAACAACTTGGCCCGGTAGGTGACCTCGATGTAGTCTTACGAACCGATTAGCAAAAGGAAGCCTGCAATGGCAAAATACTGACTGCTGGCTATATATCTGGCTGCTCAGTTGTAGATGGGCGGGAGCAGCAAATTTCTGTACGGTACCAGTGGTAGGAACTTGAGAAGATAAACCAAGAGGACTCAATAAGATGCTTATAACACGCTGAACAAAGGCGATCTGTAGAAATCGAGCATATTTTGGGGAGATCACAGGATATTGCCTACTTTTTGTTTAGATCAAAATTTCTCAGCGAAACCTACCTCATTTCGTTTCTTTTCACAGGTTGACTGCTATTTCTCCATATATAATGCAACAACTTCAACCAAAAAGCACAAAATAAATCTCAGAAACATGGATCGGATTTTTTCAGATGAAGAATTCGTGATTCATTTTGTATTTTTAAAAATAAATTATGAATGAAACTAATATTATTCAAATTTTCAGAACATGACCTCATCAGTGGGTGTGTCCCGTCAACCGGTAAACGTGGTTGCCAAATCGCACACTTTACTAGAGCGAAATCACATTATTAACACGGCTGTCTCTAAGCGAAAGAATGTGTTATCACTAATTCTCCACGATGCACTTGAATCACGTGTGCTCTTTAACTTTCTAATTTTAAACATGTTCTCGCCATTCAGTAACAAGCTCCTTTTTTAAAATACAATTAAACATTTTCCACTTAATCTAGATCCACTATACAGGACCTTGGGAAAATTTGCAATTAAGCAAAGATGCAGTTAAAACGGTGCCGTTCGTTTTCAACATTTTTCTTTTTATATGAAATCTTGCGATTAAGAACAATCTTTTTCACCACACAAACTAATTCATTCCTTGCAACCTCACCAGCCAAAAATGGATAAAGAATTATTTGATAGAAAGAGGAAGTCTGTTTAGTTCAAATGAACTTGTCATAAAAGAGAGTCCTATTTATAAAAGAACCAGATAACAACGGTCCCCTCGCTCATGTTGACATTCCGATAATACGCGTCTTGTCTGCGATTATAAAAAGAGGTTGGCTGGGTGACATTTCTGTCACCGTGACAAGCTTGAGAACATTTTAGATTTCTTTATGAATATACAGTACATCGGTGGCGTGGATCAGGGAGGGTTGTGCCCACAGCTGAGTCCTACAGTAGCTGCCTTGTATGATTTAAGGTATGAAGATGCCAGTGTTTTTTTTCACTGTTGGCTTTAAATGTTTTACATGTCTCATTAACTCATCCAGGGGTCCCATGCCAAAATACTTTCCAAATATGTTGTTTAGCTCATCCTCCAAATTTTGACATAAAAGTAAAATGCCCTTAAGCCAGTTAGATTTTGTGAACTTGGGTAGTGAATCGTGCTACCTCATATTTTAAGCCTTTTTTACTCAGTAAACAGGGTAACCTTACCCGCCTAGCAACAACCACAAAGTTTATGTACTAGAGCGGCTAAACCTCACCTATTCTGAGTCTACACATGTATTTGCAACTATCGAAGCCTTTGAAATTCAAACCCAGTCCCTTAACCCCCTCTCCGTGACCAGTTTTCTGATTTTCTAGGGACTATTTAAAATTGCATATCTAAATGCCAGGTGCTATTGGCATCTTCATACCTAAATGCACTTAGAAAGTATGTGGACAAATTATCCAGTTGTGTAGTGGTGGTGGTGGTAGTGGGAATGATAATGATCCTCTTATGGTAGTAAGAGATCCCATCGTTAATGCGCAAGACCTCGTGACAGTACGGTCGTTCATAATGGAACAAATTCTTAAGGATCTTGGAAAATAGAATTGTCTTCGCCTTGCAGCAGAAATTGAAATGCTTAGAGCGTGGGAACAATGTCAAGGGATGGGAAAGGATTATCGCAGAGGGAGCATGAACCTCAAGAGAGGAAGAGCAAGATGACTATAAGTGAAAGATGAACATTTGGAGGCATCTATTATAAATAAGGCATAAACAGAGTCAGGGCAAATGCAACTGGACAAGAGAGTTTGTTAATAGGCCATCAGAGATGCAGAATGTGGAAAGAGACGTAATGTAATTGAAGGAGAAAAGATATGACGTTCTCTTTCTTAATAAGCACTGCTGAACCTTTCTTGCTTTTGCTCCCCCACCCCTCCCCTCTCCACCTCCACCTATCTAAAAAAAAATCATACCAAGTAACCTATTAACCCTTCCACTTCCAGGAGTCACACATAGCCTTTTTTCAAATCAAACCATGAAAGTAACAAAACAAAAATTTCAGAAATTTGATTTAGAATTCTGAGGATAAAACCAAAACAAAAATGTATCAATAACAAGTAAATACTAATAGTGAACTAATAGAGTAATAGTACGGTTTCTTTCATTTTCTCCTTATAAAATCATTACTGTACTTATCATAGGTCTACGACTTTCTCCGGCAAAAGACATCTAGAGAGGTTAACTCCTTTCCTACATCAGTGATCGGTTGGAATTCCAGTCAAGGTCTGAGTACTTGCATATGGATTTACAAGAAAGGGCAGGGGTCCCTCTCTCCCCCACTCCTCCCCATTCACTCCATCCAACAAAATGACTATAGGAGTATTACCACCTTCCGTTACTGAGACTCGACTGCCTCTCCGATGTGATATTCATCACTTTCATTGCACATGTATGAGTGCTCTTCCCCTCAACAACCACCGCTCCCTCCTTGGCGTGCCACTTCCCCGTTGATACGCCTCTGGTCTGTTGTTGTCATTCCCATCACTGCGACGGTTCTGAGTACATATTTATTAATTTACAGCGGTGCACTGAATACCCTGATCTAATCTCTCGTCTTCAGAAAAACGACGCCGGGTACTCCATTGTTCCAAGGCGGCTCCTGAAAACGTTCTCTTGCCACTGTCAAAACAACTTACGAACCCGCAGCACTAACAGTAACCTCTCCCGTCTTTTGCGTCATTGAATTCTTTGTCCGTTTGGAGTTTTATAAGTGCGAAATAAAAATACTGGAACCGATCGGCATGACTTACAAGTACTTTTGGGGCATATTCATAGACCACTCTCAGTGATCAGGCATGCATGGTCAGCTGGGCAAAGCAAGCCACAATTCTAATAATCAGTTCTTTCTCTTTCTACTTTCCTATTGATTGGCTTTTTCTGGCTGATGCATATATTACTTTCGGAAGTGAGATTTCATGCCGCGGTCAAACTACTATAAAAAATGTACATTTTGCTTACACCGAAAGTGAGCTTTGTTGGAGATGACTATTGAAGAAAGCTCTATTGCAAGAAATTGGGACCCCACAAATAAATCTACTCATAGAGGGCCGGGCGGAATCTTAGGCTTCCAACAAGATTCTTCCCATTACTCATTTGAAACAGCAGGCATTGTTATTCAGCAATGAGTTTTAGTTCGGCAATATCTCTGACATGATAGGCGCAGTTATTTAACCTAACCACGACTCGATAGAATTTACCACCTCACAAAATAGAATTAGCAACAAGATGGCAAAGACAGCTTTACTTTTTTATTAAAACGTTATGACGACATTTAATAAACCATTATCATTAGCTGATGCTCCTGGAGAGAGAGAGACTTTCACTGCAGGAGCAAGAAAAGTGCAAGAGTGGTTATGACGAATTCAGCCAGCAAAAATGCCTGATGTGACTCGTTTCCTGAGGCGCGGTAATTTCCTATGAGTCTTTGAATTGAAGGATTGTCTTTAATATCCTTGATTTTAAATCAGTTCCCAGGAAAATATTTTAGCTTCTTATTTCCCTGACTTCCACTCTAGAAAAGGACCAAACCAAAGCCTTCCAAATTATCTCAGTAGCTCATCATTCACACATAGCGGCGTACTGAATAAATCGACTTTGGCGACTCTCGGTGAAATTTCACCAGAGTATAATATTTACTGAGCGTGAAGTAGGTCGCATAAAAAAAAGGTAAACAGTGACTTACATGGTACTAAGAGATCTAAGACTTTGAAACATCTCCACGGCACGAACCTCTCCTCTTACATTCTTTACATCCCTCCTTCCGTCTGTCCTCGTCCATATGTCACGTCAGTCTATCCGTTTCCACTTCACCACCCTGTTTGCCTGTCCATACCATAATTTTGTAATTAATCGTATCTGCAGTATAATTATCATCATATCTACTTCAAATGGTCTCAGCTTTGCTGTTTTTTATGAAACTTTGGAGATGCAAAACCTTGATAACATCTCTATAGTCTAGATCTAAATCCTCCTTTTCTATCTTAGAATTTCGACACATTTCACTTCAAAGAGATCTTTATGCGTGTGAGTAAAATTCTCAAAAGTTAATAAAACAGAAATTTTCACAGAGGCACCCAAGCTTATCATTTAACATAGTGTTAAAACTTGAACAAATATATATACAACACATTTCATACACGGGCGATGTACAAAAAATCAACAACCCCTACAAATTCATGCATAATTTAGATCTTTGCATTAGCAGCTTGCACTAATCACAAAAGTGCACTTTGCATAATCAAATTAAGAATAAAGAATAACTGCCAAACCCGCCCGAGCATATCATGTTACACACAGTCATAATGTAAAGTTATTAATACATAGATGATGCTTCTTATACTCTTTATTTAATTCTTTCAGGTGGGCTTGAAAACTGATCTTTATTCTCAGCAAGTGATGCAGACCGTATTAGAAAATGAAGGCAAATATTATGCAGGTTTCTGAAACTCAATTTAGAAAAATCCCCCTCTCAAAATATCAGCAAGGTTTCTAAAACCCATTTAAGAAAATAAAACTCTTAAATATTAGCAGGTTTCTGGGACTCAGCCAAGGACAAAAATACTTTAAAATATTAGCTGGGTTTCTGAAACTAAATTAACAGAAGAAAAAAAAACAACTCTAAAATACTAGCCAGGTTTTTGAAACCCAGACAGACAAAAACCTTTCTCTAATATGTTAGCAACGTTTCTAAAACCCAACTAAGAACGAAAAAAAACAACTGTAAAATATTAGCCAAATTTCATAAACCCAACTAAGAAAAAAAATCTCTAAAATGTCAGCCAAATATTACAATACTGGGATTCGTTGACACCTAGGATGTTGACATTTATTCGAAAAGGACAAAGAGTAAGAACCATAGCCAGAGCAATTGGATCCTTCATAAAAAAAAAAAAACCGCCGAGAAACTGGAGACCAGGAATGTGCCTGTTTGGTTTTTAAGGCCGGGAAACAAAGGGGAAACAAAGGACACCCACAGGGATATAGTTACAACCTGGCAGGAAAATGATATCTCGGAGAAAACATCACGCACCTGGTTTCAGGCATGGGAAAATAAAAGACCTTTGTTACATCAAGTATCACTACACGGAATTCTCTTGTCTGTTACAATGCAAAACTATAACTTTAATGCTTGGAATGTGGTCGGTTTTAATCCCATTTTACTGACTTGTTTGTGTAAAAACACAGAATTCCAGTGGAGATGAATTTACCATAATTTCGGTTAGCTGGTGGTTGGAGTAACTGCATCCGTGGAAAGGACCTCAATCTAGGTCATAGAGACTTCTCCGTCATTAGAGGCCTTCTTACGGGGCGACTACACTGTAACCGTGCAGACAAACATACAGGCAAACAAACAAACAAGCAAGCAAACAAACAAACACACCTCGGGCAATCATTACGACATAGCGTACAAGAGCGACAGGAGGGACTGATGGGGAGGAGGGAAGAGATTTCAGGGCCGTTACTACCTCACCAGAGTCCCGGCAAAAATCTTAGTGTGGACATAAACAATGTATCTCATCGTCATGTATTCTTTCTTTATCCTGTTTTTCTCCCTCGGGGTCCATGCACTGCGGACGTTGCTAAATGCCAGTTACGACCCTGGAAGGCTCAGAGCCAAATGATTCATCAATGTGTGTCCAGCTCTAGCCTTCCTTGTGTTTTCCTTTTCTATGTCATTTTCGCACTGAAGCTCGGGCACATTTTGTTTGAACTCCAAGCAGACTCCCGTCACATCCACTCCCACCAGCGAAATAAAAGTCGAGCAAAGCTGTCTTAAAAGCTATCTATCTATACAGTCGTTATGGCGGACATAAAGAAAAAGTGCAGCAAGAATGCAATATTATTATCATAAAGTATTATGTAGTGAGTCATGAGATGCTATTATCTCAGTCCCTGGCGCCTGTAAGAGTGTATACAAAATCTCAAGATTCGCCGTGCCCACCTTTGTTATCAAAAATTTAGTTTGGAAGAGTAGAATGAATTATATTTTGCTCCGCTAAGTCCGTTCATTTTCAACTTCTTGCCAGCCGGAGTATGTTGAAGTGGAGACAAACTGGCCGGATGGTTGCTTTCTTCATTTTATAAAATCGTTTGCGTGATAAACTGGCTGTTTACCAAGACGAGACCACATATCTGTTGTTGCTTGGAAATATATGCGTGAAGATGATTTAACACCTGCACTTAAATTCATGTTTCTGTGGCAGATTATGAGTTAGAAAAATCGTCAAAGTTAACAAAAACAACAAGTATGGTCAAAAGAAATGTAAAATGGCATTAAGCAGGTCTGGTGTTTCGTTTCTTTCTCTTTTC
>JAWQUT010000128.1:558073-580573 GCA_033807755.1 Ellobium chinense | reverse complement strand
AATAGAATAGAATAGAATAGAATAGAATAGAACGATCTCGAAAAAAGAATTCATATTATAGAATTTCGCTGAAAAATACTTCCAGCCACCTTTGCGGTTCCCTCCAGGTTTACAGCCTGCTCGTGTTTATTCAAAACCATCATTTTAGTTTAGAAATAACGATGCATAGAATTATCAGGCTATGTTAATGAGAGAGATGTGACTGTATGGGGAATGAATGCAGTATTACAAAGCAAAGAACAAAAGTCCATCTTAAGTAATTTTTTTGTGATATAATTATGGACTTGATTTTAATCCCACACAGTCATACTGTGCGAACAACAAGACTGTTGTATAGGTAGGTGAGGCTTAGGATAGGGAATCTGTCTTCCTCCCTCCCCTTCCACTCCNTCCCTTTTCTCTCCCCCCACCCCCCACCCCCACCTCTACTGGTCAACAAAAGTCTGCTCATGTGACTATTTTGATTTTGACGTGCATCAGTCTTCTGTAACCCCTCCCCCCCTCCTCTTCCCATTTTAACATATTGTGCTCCTTTGACGCACCTCTCTTAAGTCAATGCCCGCACGAAACCACTTCGGTATAATATATTTGATCTTATCATTGTCATTATTGCTGTCTGAGTAAATTACTGTTTGTATTCAGACTCTGTGGACAGTAAAACTATTTTCCTCAGATTCTGTACTAATATATTGTGTACAGCCCCTTGAAAGTGTCAGGAAGTCGTAGAGTCAAAACGTTTACTAAACGCGGAAATTTTCCTCTGGAATTTTCCTCTGAAGATCTCCTGCTGCCTCGCTCTCAGGATAAAAGAGTTTCCTGTTTAAATTTGGATGAACCTATTCTATCATTCTCCAGGCACTTCTAACACCATTTTGTTAAGACATTCCCGCAAACACAAAATGGCTTTTGCCTTCTGAATCAGTGGCGTAGCTAAGGCAGAATTTTTATTGGGGTTGGTTGGGGGAAGAGGAGTGGGGGGGAGGGGATGGGGGTCATCTATATAATAATGATACACCCAGAAATGTCACAGACATCAATAACAGCTGAGGTTCAGCTAAGGCGGAGAAAGAGGGATGGCAAATGTTTGGGAGGTAGGGGAGTCTCAGCTCCACCCCGCTTATATAGTATATACACCACTGCTTTTGATGTACAAGACGTGGCTAACATTAGTCAGCTACCGTCCTTCGCTCAGTTATTTTGCCAGACATAATGAATTGCCCGCTAGGCTGCGAATGGAGATATGGTGTTTTACACAATCAATTATATCGGCGAGCTACAGAACCCGGGTTGGTGCTTCATTTTATTGATCGATCTAAATGACATGATGAAAATGTGCGTCTTCATTCGGTGGCAAAAAGTAATGTCACTGATACCACAGCTTTTGCAATACCAACAACGGATGAATATAGCAATGTGAAGGAACGAGCCTTGTCTGTTATAGTTATACAAGACAAACACCCCATTTTACAAATGGGCAGGCAGGCAACGCACCAGCGGCGAAAGAATACCTAGCGCACCGAAAGGCATCATAGACGAATGCATTAGACTCCTTGAAAAAGTTGGACGATTGGCGAATCGGGCGGATTGAAAAGATCTATCGGAGATTGTATTTCGCTGGTATACACATTCTTTTTTTTTAAAAAGGGTAAAAAAAAATAAAGAGGACTGATGTATATTATATAGTTACCTTTTGTGTAGTTTTCTACGAATGTAGGTGAAAACCGCATGTTTTTACGTTACGTAGTTCTCAAGAAATCTGTGACACAAATTTGGCTAAAGCGTTTTATTAATATAGATGGTGGTTGATATCTTTATCATCCTGTGTAAGACAAAAAAAAAAAGGTCAGTGTTACAGTAATTCGCCACTGATCTGTGAATTAATAAGATGTTGCCAAAACCTGAGTCTTGGCATGTGACAAACATAATTATAGCTTTTAATGATGCTCTGTTAACAAGTGTTTGAATCAACAGCAGTGCTGAAGCCCATACTGACATCTCTGTCGTGTAGTGAATGAAATGACCCCAGGTTTGATATATTTCAAATAGAGTATTCCAACATTTACAAAGAGAATGTATCATAAGCAGGTCCATTGATATTTTCTGTTTCTATGACAGGTTGAAAAGTGAACGCATTAAATATGAATGTTTTTTGTTGATTTTTTTCCCCATTTGGACTGACGTTTTATGAGTGTTGGAACAACTGACAGGAAAATGCACTATGGAATGCACAATCATCAAGGCCTCCCTCAGGTAAAGCTAACCTGCACCAAATGGCTTGCGTGGAAATGATGACTCTAGCTCACGATCGATAGCCATTGTGCTCTGATGTCGGAATAATTTCTGGGGCAAAAAGAAATAAAACTAAACCGTATAATGGTAATGGCCTTCTTGCTATGTTTTTGCTGTTTCACTTCCTGTCGTGTGTTGTTTTTATTTGGGATGCTTTTGTGAGGCTGCTGCTGGTGATGTGAATGCAGTCATGTTTTCTTCTGTTCTGTTCTGTTGGGGACGTTATTGCCGTAGCTATTGGCGAGGTGAAAGATGGTGGGGATGATAATGACAACGGTGGTGTTGGATGGTAGCATTTGTGGAACTGCTTGTGGTGGCAGTGGTGTGCAGTGGTAGACCTAGTAATGCAATCAGCGACGGAGAGGACAGAGACAAGATGATAACGATGTTTATGCTGAGGACGGTCATTTAATTTTCTGCCCCACGAATATCTCTTCTTGTTTGTCAATTTAAACACTGCAGATGCATGATAAGATACCTTCCTTTGTCTCCCCCCCCCCCCCAAAAAAAAAAAAAGGTNCCCCCCCCAAAAAAAAAGGGGGGGCAGTCTGGATCTTGATCCAGTGTAAATGTTTTAGGCAAAGTCTCCCGAACTAAACTTCAGTTCGAAAACCGTAAAGTCCACACTTCATAACAAAATACGTACCCATTGTAACCTCAGGTCTGTTTTCTTTGCAAAGTGTGTTGTGCACTCCCAAGCCAAGCAAACAATCCATGAAAATTCAGCTACTTTAAAGACTACATGAAAACTCTAAATTTAGATCGCCTCATTTTGTTTTCTTAGAAAGTCAGAAAAACAACAAGAAACTACGTGGAGGTCCTGATCTTTCTCCCAGCCACCATATTATCTAGTATATAAAGCCCCATCTCTTGTTTTCCTAGTCCCTTCTATTCTTTTACTTTATGCAGTGACCTTCAGGTTTCCTTTCTCTATACTCGGAAAACATCCTCTGTTTATTGAAATGCATGTCAAGAGGTACAAAAATTCTCAATTCCATATCATTCAGACCGTGAAATGCTAACAAATATAAATGACATTCATTATCGAGGCATAAATCTGTGTTATCGCTTCGCTGAGCCTTAACAAGAAATATGCAGCGATTGACACGGTGTAAGAAAACAAAATGAAGGAAAGTGCGAAAACAAAACAGGATGTTGTAGCCATGTGCAAGGTTTTCTCTCGCTCTTCCCCCCCCCCCCCCCCNCCCCCTTCCCTTTTTCCAAATCCCCGAAGCCCATAACGAATGTAGATCTAAATTGTTAAAGGAGCAGATAGGATTTTAAAAGTACAGCAAGATCAAGGGGGAGGGGGATGCTAAGATATGGCAAGTCTGGAATCTTTCGCTGATGTAATGTTCTTGTTCTTGAAACTGTAGTTTTAGTCTAGTACTACTACCCTACCAGTGGAAACGGCCCTGCAGATGTTGGCAACCTCTCACGTGAAAGAACTACTTGCAACCACCGTGCTAGAATATCATAGCCGCTACTAACCGGTTAGATGCAGTGTTAAATTACAGACGCTAAATCCGGCTGGCCTCAAGCTCCGAAGCATAATGCAATGAAAAATAGCTTAACGGCTTTAACAGAATCTGGATATAAGACAATCACTGTTACAAGACTGCATCCAAGACAAACTTGGCCTATAGAATGAATATTTCATCTTTAACTAAGGACATCCAAAAAGTCGATCTTATGTTGAGAAGCTATGTTTACATACTTAAACTGATAATTACACATGTTTATATGAAAGTTGAATGTGTCATAGGGACTATCAGCTGGGTCCAAGCACGCTTCGCTTCCCTCGAATTTGTCAAGCCCTAAATATGTGTTCCATGAATAGAACTAGTTCCATGTAATCGTGATTAGAAAAAAAAAACGTAACAGCGCATGGATTACTCTTGTAAGCTAGAAAGGGGGACAAAAGACGTGGTTTGGAGAAAGTGTGATTCTAAGCATGTGTGTTCGTGCTATTGTCACAAGAGAGTGCTCTACAAGCTTGGGTGATCTTATTTGGTGGTGGCGTCAGTCGAAGAACCAGAGACACTGTTGCATTCAGGTTTTAGAATCGGCTGTCAGTGGAGGCATATGTCTGGAAAGAAATACAGCGGACATACGACCCTGTTCGTAAACGATAATGGTTTTACTCTTAGAAACCATCCTAAAAAATATCCTTCAAAGTAAAATATTAACATTATGGGTGGGGTCTATTAATGCAAAAGAAATAAAGTTCTTTAGTTCATTAATTTAACTGTCATACCTAACGTGTCCCATGATGCAATTTAGGCAGAAAAATAAACTTACAGTATAAAGATTAATAATGTTGTAATATGACTAATGATACAATAATGAGATTGGTACTCAAACAATGCCTTCTTGCGATCATATTTCCACCCTAACAGACCAGTTTACACTGTATCTTTCTATATTCCAGTGTCTTAACCATTCGACCACAGCAAGCATGCAGTAAGACCGAGTTCGAATAGCATATCCTGCTTCTCCCTTTGTTTTTTTCATCAATCTGTTCGTCTTCTTTACTTACAAGATGCGATCCAAAAGTCTTCGGGCTATGCCCGATAAAGCTCACGGACTTCTGTAATCCTAAATCTCATTATTCTCTGCTGAATTTTCATCTTTAGGAAGAGGAAAAATGTACGGAAAATACGGAGAGTGGGGGGACACTGTCATTTTCATAGAACTCCAAAGCTGCGGAACTCTGAGGACTGAGTGTGCTGGCACGTTGTCATAGTACAGTAGTCAATCGTTGTTGTGCCTCTTTGCAGACTACTTCCATTCTTATACTTGGTGCAACCGCCCCAGGACCCCACAGTGAGTTAGCATTGACAGTCTGACCTGCAGACAGCTCCATGAGTCTATGCGACTTATTCTTCTTCCTGCGGATGATTTGCTAAAAAAAAGGAGATAATTATAGGCAGAATCGCGGATGCTGCTTGACAGATTATCTCATAAATGTAGACTTCCAGAGACACATCTAGGCTGAACTAGGCTCTCCGGCGCGTTTGAATCATTGTTCTGACTCCGAATTGGACTACCTCGAAGGCGATGGAGAAACGTAATACTACTAATACTGTACCTTTAATAAATCTAAGCATTTCTAAAGACACAGTCCGGGGACTTATGGGTCGCACCTCGTATAATAATGTCTCATGGACGCGCAAGCAAGGGCGGCCATGCGATTTTTATGTAACCATTCGTAATGATGAGGAGACGCGTGGGCGAGGTTTCCGCTTCAGTGCCAAGGATAAATGTGTTCAGAATGGTCAAAAAAAGAACCACACCTAAAGCTGAATCCCTTTCCTCATAGGTCAGGAATGGAGATTACCCCTTCCATTTCCCTTTCCCCTCCCCCTTCTCTCTGGAACACAACATCCATTTGGGACTCTTATGGGTATTCTTATATTGTCAGCAATGAATTCCACAAAGGAACACATCAGAGGCACATTTGGCAGCCAAATGAACTGCCCGCTCTTTAGAAATGAATTCTCTCTCTCTCTGACTCTTTCTCTCTCTCTCTCTCTCTCTCTCTCTCTCTCTCTCTCTCTCTCTCTCTCTNCTCTCTCTCTCTCTCTCTCTCTCCCTCCACATCCACTATCCTCCCGAAGCCCTGGACTTACAAAAAAAAAAAAACCAAAGTCGTCGGCTTTGATCGTAACAAACCTACTTGGTGTATGTAAATTACCTGGCCAGATCAGACTTGCAATGTCAGTCACACATCAGATAGGGCTACAATGTTTCTCTTGACGGCAGGCAGAGCAGGTACAGCGACTTAAGTTGTGTTGACTCACGCACACTTTGGTCGTCACTAAGACTTGTAAGTCAGGAGACACACACCTTGTGTCAACACAGTCTTAACTTAACTTTGATTGGTGTCACTAAGTCTCGGATGGAGATAGGGCAGGGCACTGTAACCGAGGAGGTAGCGAAACAGAAAAGAACAGACAGACAGACAGACAGACAGACAGACAGACAGACAGACAGACAGACAGACAGACTGGCAGGCAGGCAGGCAGACAGACAGGTAGGCAGAGCGAGCGTTTACAGTTTTGGATGTGTGTATGTTATTGGATGTATCCTAATGCACTTAAGATGAACTGCCATAGATCGTATGAGTCACATGAACTGTGAAGGAAACACAACCGTACTAAGAAAAATAACCATTCAAAACCGAAACCTGAATGATTCGAGAACTTGCGAATTAACGATGGGATCGCTTAACCATCATAAGAATAGCTTTAACTCTGCATGTCGAACGCTACTAGGAATGCACTCAACAACGATGTATTAATGTAATTCTTACGAACGTAAGAGATTCCATCGCTAAATGCGCAAGTTCTCTATTTTAACTCTGCATTTTGAACGCTACTACGAATGCACTCAGCACCAATGCATTAATGTACTTCTTACGATGGCAGGAGATTCCATCGTTAATGCGCAAGTTCTCTATTTAGTCCAGGCACGTTGGGTTCGACACTCTCGTTGTGGTAAGTCTCATTTGAAGAGAAGAGTTCCTCACTTCGTGATTTGTAATCCTGATGATGACCTTGCGTCATTTTCGTGTGTATACAGAAGGTTTGTATAGTCTATTTGTTTTGTTTCCCTTTATCAAGGTCGACATCGTGTTAGCAGAAAATGAAATGAACGACCCCTATTTCAAGCACTGATCTATCACAACCACGTACTTTTATTCTAATTTGGTAATGATAGTCTATGAATAGAGTAGTTAATACTACAGTTTGTAACCTGGTAGAAAAGCATATTCTCCAGTCTCTAGTATTCATTTCACTGTCATTAAAGGGGATGAAATATAAGCCCAATCTGATAGTTTTTCAGCTGTTACACATTATTTCGGGAAGTGTGCCATTAGGAAAAGGAAGGCCGAAAAGAAACCTCGTATCATCACAAAATTTCCTGTCCTTACCGTGGATCGAACCCAGGATCTCTCAGCTGCGTCTGAACACGCTACCACTGCACCACATAGACGTTGACGTCACTGCAATTTAAACTTTAAATACCCACTGCCTGAATAGTTTCATAACTTCCATGCGTCAGCCTAGCTTTTACCCGTGATTGTAACACACGACCCAACTGCTCACAAGTAAAAAAATCTGTCCTTTGAGTATACTATACAGAACGGATCCTGGATTTGCGAACCTGATCGTGGATTATTATGCACTCTGAGTTGTCTTTGAAAAATAAATCGAAGTTTTGGTTATTCACGACGGTGTGGGTGTGGCCCTTCTGTGCAAAACACTTGTCACTGGAAAACCGATAGGCTTGTTTATATAATACGTCTTTTGAAGGATCGATTCATAGCTTGAAAACGAATTGTAGGACTTATATTTCTGCTGCAAACTATCAGAGAAAAGTTTATGTGGAACGCTTTGTTAAATGACTGCACAGAAAACATATAATCAAAAACATAAATCGAAGATCGATTTCGGAATTTACGACTGAAGTTTTGAAGTTATCAAGAGACAAGATTCATTAGGAAGAACATCTTAAAAGACATGATAGTTTAGAGAGAAAGAGAGGAAGAGATAGAATGAGAAAGAGACAGGAGCAGGACATCAACGAACGGTCCTATGTGAATACATAGAGCGGGAAGATAAAGCTCAGTACATCCGCTGAGAAAGTCTCACAGAGATACGCTGAGAGAGCAGTGCTCAGTTTTATGTTCCGACATGTCATACAACATTATAAAAAATGTCACATCTAAAGACAGCATCCAGCCCCCCTGCTCTCACCAAGGAAAGCGCTTAAGTTGGTGAATTAGCGTCCCCTAGCCTCCGGCACAACCAGCTCATGACCTTGTAGCTTTGTAGTACAGGACTTGGTGACCAACTACGTCTCTAGATGTGACACATATTACGTGGCATCACGCAAGTTTAAACTGGCGAATGGCCCATGTATCAACGGTGCATTAAAGTACTTTGTTGGTGTCAGTAAGTGTCTATGAGAAACAACTTCATGCAAACTATACATCAGCGAGCGAGAGAGAGAGAGAGAGAGAGAGAGAGAGAGAGAGAGAGAGAGAGAGAGAAAACAAAACTGCCAGTCGTCTAAAGAGGTGCAAAGAGGCAGACAACGCTGGAATGGTCGGTTTCGCCTTATCTTATCCTTTCCTTTACCCTCTTTTCTCTGCTAAAACACTGACAAACGCCACTCACCTACGACCAAATTAAATTCGTCCGACAGCGAGTGGGGCAAAAAACATATATAATAGACACTGCCAAAACAAAATCCGAGTCTATGTAATCTGGTAAAATTTTCGTTCACTGTAATGATGGCAAAGTGATAAATAAATTGATCGTTGGTGAGCTGTACCAGAAATTTTCATCAGTTTACAAATAAATTGGCAATGGTTTTGGATAAGCATTACTCATAAAAGAGCAAATTTGCCGCCAAATAAAAAATAAAAAATTAAAATAGAAATGTGCTGCGGTATTGGTAAGGTGTCATTTTAAAGTACAAAAGAAGGGCGTTTTATAATTATGCTTTGAACCAACGGACACAGATTGTGGCCAAACAAGATTTAGATCTCGATCACCACAGGCCATGTTTCAGATCATGCCATGAACAAAATGACTCAATCTTCGCCTACACTTCTTATTGACGTCAATCACGATCAAACCTACCTTTAATGGTCAGCTGAGTGATAACTACTTTTAAAAAATATACACTAACATCCTACTTCTCATCTGGGTCGTGATCAATCACACAGTTATCGATGAACGAGTCACGGTCTTAATAACTCAGGTTAGCACTAGCAAGCAAATCCTCTCCAGTCAGGCGAGAAGTAAATGTATGTTGCCCAAGAATCTGTCCTGATCTTTATTACAACCAAGGATTTTACGTTTTGTCTCTTTTGATTTCGCTTCACGTGAAACGAACACGAAGTGTATAGAAAGCTTTAAGCCTAATAGTTTCGGAGGAATGTTGGAATCAGCAGCGTTGATAATCAGTGTCCAAGAAGGCTTATGCCCCTCCTCCCCACCTTATTTAAAAGTTTTGTCTCACCCTCTTCCGCCCCCCTCCTTCCTCCTTCGAACTTCAGTTGATATTTCTTCATGCATCATTGCTGAAGAAGTACCACCCCTTTCCCTCCGTCTAAAAAAACCTCACGTTCCTTCCCCTCCCCTGTGCTAGCTAAGAACACTTTTGCTACGCCAATGGCTGGAATGCCAAAAATCAAAGAATGATGGCAAAGGAAAATGTAAGCTTATGTCAAAAGTTCGAAGCATTGTTGAGTTAAGCTACTTACATGTGTTTGTAGTACTTAGGGCGAGGCAAATAAGTTATACACGTACCTGGCGTATTAAAACCTGTAGTTGAAAGACACACGTCTTGAAAAACAACACTCTTTGATTTCTTCTCAAAATAAAGGGTTTGTCGTGGATGGTTTTACAAACAGGCAGTAGTTTAATGGCATCGTCTAGAGTTACACTGCAAGCGTCTTCACACCTATTCACGAAATCCTCCAACAAAATGGCCGACAGAACGACGTCATCAGTTTGTTATCTTCTTAGCAATTCTCTGACAAAATGCCGCGCTTTATTGTTCACCAAACTGGTAGATACATTGCTCACCAGGGCTCGATTTAGGAACAAATAGCACAAACAATGTGTTCTTATGTAGTAATCTTCTCTGACATTTTCGAACAAAAGATCACATCATAGAAAGGATATTTGTCCTGGTTTGAAGTTAATGCCAAGAATTCGAAACGAAATGTCTCTGAGCTTCTTCACTGAAATAACAAGATTCTTGAAAAGGTCAGAAAAATACAATGTAGGATGATTAGACTATCTGTAACGTGTATGAGCTGACATGAAACAATCAGTGTTAGCCATACATACTAAAGATTTTCCGACAAACAGTGGCCACAGAAGTATTCCTCTTTGGATAGCACGCAACTGAAAAGAGCAACACTGAAAATTGCAAAAGAGTTTAAATAACGCCTTTAAACCTTTTGTCTCAACAATTTAAACCATTTACAGCAGGTAATATTTCATTTCGAAATCCTCTCCTCTGTTCAAAATCGTATAGAACTGCTTACCACTGCCAAAGTTGTATAGGCCTTCTTGTTTGAGTTTACAGTGTTACTAAAAAAAGCCATGAAGTACTGGCAATAGGACTTTGTGTGGTCTGATATCAGACGACATCAGTTTGAAGTGGTGTATAGCAGCTATTCAGTAATATAATAAATGTCTTTCTATATTAAACATTTTCTGAAAATTTTTCTCTCAGCGAATAACTTTATCTGTGGATTCCAAACAGGAACTGAACGAATCGGAGATTGCGAGACACAGAGGCCCATGACATCACCCTTTCTAAGGAAAGTTGTAACTATTAAAAGGAAGAAATGAACTGCACTCTTGAACTTCACACCGATGTATGCTTGGTATTTAAATCGTAAAAGCAATCTGTATTCTAATAGGTGGGACGGGCGGCAGAGGGAATAGATATGAGGTAAGCAACCATAAATTCCGTTTTACTCTCTCTAAAGCTTCGATTATTTACGCAGAGGGAAGCACAGATTTGAACAGATTCGATCCCTTACATGCCGTTGCCTGTTCAGGTTCTCTGGGTTCGGACGTGTTATGAAAAAAAGAAAAGATAAAAAGAAAATTATGTAACCCCGTGGGGAATCACTCTGACAATGCTGGACAGGCTATACATTTTCACTCATATTAATACTATCATTCCATCAGCGTGAAAGGTGGTTCTGTCACTCCCTCCTCCTCTCCCCTCCCCCCCTNCCCCCCGCCTACACAAATTTCAGCCGAACCCAATATAGCCTAAGATTGTCACCTTAGCTCAAGTTCTCCTAAAGAACGTGGCCAAGGGAAAGCTCCATCATTCAAGATGCTAAGGAAACTCAAAGGCAGGACACTATTACGGGATGTCAAAGATAGGAAACTACTGAGGGAAGTCAAAGATAGGACACTACTGAGGAAAGTCAAAGATAGGACACTACTGAGCAAAGTCAAAGATAGGACACTATTGAGGGAAGTCAAAGATAGGACACTACTGAGGGAAGTCAAAGATAGGACACTACTGAGGGAAGTCAAAGAAAGGACACTACTGAGGGAAGTCAAAGATAGAACACTGCTGAGGGAAGTCAAAGATAGGACACTATTGAGGGAAGTCAAAGATAGAACACTGCTGAGGGAAGTCAAAGAAAGGACACTGCTGAGGGAAGTCAAAGATAGGACACTATTGAGGGAAGTCAAAGAAAGGACACTGCTGAGGGAGTCAAAGATAGGACACTATTGAGGGAAGTCAAAGAAAGGACACTACTGAGGGAAGTCAAAGAAAGGACACTGCTGAAGGAAGTCAAAGATAGGACATTACTGAGGGAAGTCAAAGAAAGGACACTACTGAGGGAAGTCAAAGATAGGACACTGCTGAGGGAAGTCAAAGATAGGACACTGCTGAGGGAAGTCAAAGATAGGACACTATTGAGGGAAGTCAAAGATAGGACACTATTGAGGGAAGTCAAAGAAAGGACACTGCTGAGGGAAGTCAAAGATAGAACACTGCTGAGGGAAGTCAAAGATAGAACACTGCTGAGGGAAGTCAAAGATAGGACACTACTGAAGAAAAGCAAAGATAGGACATCTGGGGGAAGTCAAAGATAGGACACTACTGAGGGAAGTCAAAAATAGGATACTGCTAAGGGAACAAAAAGATAGGACACTGGAAAGTGAAGGATATGACACTGCTAAAGGAACTCAAAGACAGGACACTTCTTAGGAAACTCAAAGATAGGAGTGAATACTCGCTTTTGTAGAAGAGATTGTGGATCCATGCTCTCATACACGTCACGAAGAACCCCTTCCCACTTTAGTGCCCCCTATGATACAAGCCTAGACTCCTATACGCTTATTAAAAAAACTCGTTATAAGATAGTGGTAATATAGCAACCATTTTGCAAGACCGGTTTGATAAATCAGATACATGAGTCGAATGGATATTGCGAAACATATTTAAAATGTAAACGATTTAAATCGTTTTATGAACTGATAATATGCGAATACGGCAACACCTCTATGTATTTTTAAACAGAACTAAAACAACGAGCAAACCGTTGTAGTGTGACACGCGACTGAATGTACTTGCTAAAATACATACCTTCTTTATCACCCTGATCCCCGTACTTTGCAACAAATCACTTCCAATAAAGACTGTCTCACAATGTCGTGATCAGAGGATTTTCTTTTTTTTTTTAATAGGGAAAAAGATCCGACTAGGAAGTCGTGAAGTAGTTTTTCACTGACTTATCAAGAAACAAACATGAGCCTGAGGTTCATGCTTTTCAGCCAAGTACCAAAGTTTAACCTGAGGAATGTGGCACACTGGAATGTTGCCGTTTTTTTTCTCACAAAAACAAGTAAGTGATAACAGTGGATTTTATTTTTTTTTTCAAGTTTTGATGATAAGGTCTAATTTGTGTCAAATTTCATAATGAATATTCTTGTGACATATAAAGAAAAACCAAAACAAAACAATAAACAAACAAACAAACAAACAACATCTGGAGGTTCATGCTTTTCAGTCAAGTAGCCAACGTTTAAGCCAAGGGAGTGGCACATTGGAAGGTTGCCCTTTATCTAATAAATATAAGTTAGTGATTATATTTTTTTAATATGTTTTGATGTTTTGATCTGTCGTTTGTAAAATTTCACAATGTATGTTCTTGTGACTTATCAAAAAGAAAACAACAACAACAAACAAACAACATCTGGAGGTTCATGCTTTTCAGTCAAGTAGCCAAAGTTTTACCTACGGAACGTGGCACACTAGAATGTTGCCTGTTTTGGTTTTTTGTTTTTTTTTGTGGTTTTTTTTTTTTGCTATAACAAAACGAAGTAGGCAATAAAAATTGTGTTTATATAGATATACTTTTTAAACGTTTTGGTGATAACACCTATCTTGTGTCAAATTTATAAAGTTTATCTTCGTGAGTTAAGAAAAAAATTATGATGGAATCTCGCAATATCAGATTCACGGAATCAGGCTATAATTCTAGTGTAGGAAGTGCACATGTCTTAGTTCATGTGTGCACATGTCTTGGTTCATGTGCGCACATGTCCCAGTTCATGTGCGAAAGGTAATATATAGAAAATATAGCGACAAAGCCGGTACCATGTTTTCGCATACATCAAGTTCGATGTAGTGAGGTCTTACTGTAACCTGTAAAAGATCTAAACTGCAAAATGGCCACGGTTGAAGGGAGGTAGGGGGAGCGGGCGGAATTAGAAGTGATTTCCTCAAGACAGATTTTATCTGCTTGTGAGTCTCTTTATCAAAGGAGGGTAAAGTACCACTGAGTTATTATACTTCAACAATTATACTAATTTATGAATATGAAGCAGAGGGAATTTATATTATAATACAGTGTAATATAAAAAAGGACTAAACTGCCAAACGGCCAAGGTTGAGAGGGAAATTAAAAGCGATTTTTTCAACACAGCATTGAATGCTTGTAAGTCTTTTTGTCAGAGGAGGATAGAGTATCACGGCTTTATACTCTTATCACTTATACTGTATACATTCATAACGTTGAAGGGGGGTGAGACTGGACATTTAAAGCAACAAGATACGTATCAACTTCTTGAGCTCTTTACAAACACTTTTAAGGTACGATATGTTAACAAAAGTTCCGGTGTCAGATGATAGTTTTTTAAATTGGCCTATCGCATGTTCTTGTACATTTTAAATAATGCAAATTTCATACTGCAACTGTGAAAGAAATCCCAGTCTGTTACACTGTACAGTCTGAAATTTGAACTCCCAGCCACCATGTTGTCTATTCTGAGTTACAAGAGATTGTCAAATTCGAGGCGGGAATGCGGAGCAGATCTCGTTCAGGTAAAAAATGGGTGGAAAATATCAGCGGCAGCGGCTACTTATGTACCCATCTGTAAAATATATCCATTTGGATGTGGTGAAGTAGTTTTCACTCACTGATTAAAAAAAAAACAAAACATAAGATTATGCAGCCATACTCATCATGTCTAATTCACACGCGCTGGTCCTGCAGATAAACTGTTGAACTGTCAACCTTCGCGTAAACGCAGCTTCGAAAGTGTTGCGATAAAAAAAGAGTTAGGAATATCCGGTGACAGCATTCGTTTGTATGTAAATAATGTGATTAAGTGGGAAATGCAATTAAACGGATATGATGAAGCGGAATGAAGTGTATCTGAACATCGGACACCTGTAGCAAGTAATTTACCTTTAAATGAAATACTATCATAGATTCAGTCTGCTGAAGGATAGCCTTCCAAAATTATGTAAGTTTTATTCAATTCAAAATGGAATCGTAGTATTTTCAAAAAACGTATATCCTTATTCATTATTTTAAAGTAAAGTGACGAACTCGATTTCGCCGTAAATGAATGTATGTTTGTCGGTATTTTAGCAATGAGAGAGGAAGGATTAGGATACGGCGAAATCGAGCGTTTGAAAGTAAACTTCAGCTTCACATCGAGATTTCCTCAAAACTTATGAGATCTTGAATTCAGTATTTCAAAAAAATTCTTGTGAAGACTTATCATCCATAGTCTTTTCATTTCCTATTTTTCCCAGGAGCATTCAAGCTTCAGCTACTTCTTTTAGTTACGTAAAGTATAATGTATAAAGTGTCAACACCAACAAAACGTTGCTCGGCAGGGTATAAGCTACTGTCCTACTTATGACTTCACACTCGCTGAAAGAAACAGAAAAGATATAGAGTAAAGCTTAACTAATCACTCTATTGAAAAGTAACATGAAACCAGCACTTTTCAGCTAAGCGAGAGCTTAAGAGGAAAGATTATTGTAATCCCACCTCTTTAATTAAGCTGAATCCAGCAGCTTGCGCGGCTTAAAAAGGAGAAATCTGAGCACAAATCTGAAGAGTCTAGCGACCCGCCTACCCACAACAATGGCGTTGATAAACACGCCAGTGCTTCTGTCTCAAAGATTCTGTAACCCCTCTCCAATGAACCCCAGTAGCGCCCCTGACTGATAAACTGCAAGCTCACTATACGAATTCCTCCGTTCAGGTAAGAACCTTCTCACATGACCCGCCCTTCCTCCCCCCCCCNCCCCCAAACCAAAGTACTGTACTCCTGTGTTACGCCACATAGCTGAACACTCAGCTAAAGAATCTGAGAACCTGAAAACCTAAGATCTAAGTCAAAAATCAGTGCAGGGTACTTATCTTTGTGTAACCTTTGGTAATATTAAGAAAGTACGACAAGTACTAGTAGATGGTGAATGGTTTGACATAAGTTTCCGTCAGAATCAACATACCATGACCATATATCAAAGTTAACCCCTTGATGGTCGACAGGTAAAGCCCATATACACCAGCATAGACTACAGCTTGCGCATACCACAGAAAATTACAGACAGAACATAATATTATCGAGGTTGTATTGACAGACCTTTCACTCAACAGAAATGGCACATTGGCAGATTTGCCAATTTAAGTAGTGTTGAAGAAAGTCCTTTCTTATATAAATAAACACTTGAATTAGTGCTACGTCTACTCAGCAGAGTCCTTCTATTAAACACTCAGCTTGCGCATTAACGATGGGATTTCTTATCATCGTAAGAATTACATTTAGTCCATCGGTGCTGAATGTAGAGCATGCAGAGTTCCTGCAATTCATGCGAATGGTAAGAAGTCCCATCGTTAATGCACAAGCTCGCAATTCACTTCCTCTTCGGAGATAATGACGGACAGTGAGATGTCATCATTTTTTTCCTCCTCTTTCAGAAAATCCGCCTCTTAGAATAACTGAAGTCTACGGTTGCAGTTCAAGATGCCATTGTGTCCGGACGTTCCCCACTGGACGCTTGGCTAACAGACACTGTCCCTTAATCGTCCCAATATATTATTAAAATATCACTCCCTTTTATTTTTCATTTTGAATTTTTTAAAAATAATTTTATTGATTTCATGTTTATTTCATCATGACATTAAAACAGAAAATAAAAATTAAACAGACGATGACAAGACCACCACGACAATTAGGACGACAGTGATAAGAAGAGGAACATCAGCGTGGACTATAAGGTCTTTGACACCTATTGTCTTTTCTTCTTTTGGCCCTATTAACATTTTGTGTTGTTCTATATATACCACTGTGATTTCGGGAAATTTCTTCCATGGAGGTTAAAGTACTACTTTTGCCCGATCTTTTGACGGGAAGAAAAAGAGGGTCAACGACCAAAATTTTTCACAAATGTCTTTCGAAAGAGGTCACCTCAAATTCTGATTTGGTCCCCAATTTTTCATTTGGCTGGTTTTGACTGCGTGCGAATACATAGACCAACACACTTTATTATTTTTTTTATCTAGAAGGCTCAAATTGTACCTGAAACTTTAAAATTGGATGCTTTATTTAGATCACAGGTCATTTTACATATTTCTACACCCTAACACTGGCTGGCAGGGCCCCCCAAAAGAGGGATTTTATATATTAGCGGATTAATTGACTTGTGCACAACGAGTGATTTGCTCCTCTAATAGGTGTCACAAACCTATAACCCGAATGTATTCTAAACTACCACAGTCATGATTTTAGATGTGTGTTCTACATTCATTTTGACTAAGAAGTCGGTGTTAGGGCGTTGAGGAAATGATCGAGAGGTGGCAGGTTGCATTCTTCCGATAGCACCTTCTATACGGGCCACTGAGTGCGTTCGTGTGTGTGTATGTGAGCGCGTATGTCTGTGTATGTGTGGCTGGATGAATGAGTGGATGGGTGGATGGGTGGATGTTCCTCTGTCAGTATGTGGATGGGGGTATTTGTGTACGAGTGTGAAAGAGGTATTTTTGTAATAGAATAATGACTGAGCAGAGTAGTTAATGGCTGGGTGGAACAGAGTATATAGTCTAGTGTTTTTATTTCCAGGTGTAATTTTTTTTCATGATTTATAAAGTTAAGTGTCCTGAAATGGCCTAGAAATGGCCTTTAAATAAATCACTTTTGAATCTTGTGTGGCTGTAAAGAATTTCAACTTTTATGTTACTGTCGGTCAGTAGTGCGTCAGCCAAACATCCGTTCGGCGAAACATTTATCAACCATATTATATTGAGAGCTTGCGCATTAACGATGTGATCTCAGACTACGGTAAGAATTGCTTTAACCGTGCTCTTAAACACGATTAAGGGTGCATTCAGCAAGCTCTCTGAACTATTAGATATTCATGTGATGTCCCGTCGTATATTGTATGGCCTGGGCTTATCCTAAATAAGCTTGTTTAAACTTGTTAATTGTTATATTAGTCAGTTCGGCGAAACGTCCGTCGGCGGTGGTCCGGGCATCGACATCAATATTTGATAATAATTACACTGTCATGAACGCGTGAGGACAAGCTACTTAAAATAGCCGCAAAAATGCGGTCGAGAGACAAGCCCAGCGAGAGATTGAATAATGTATGTGATATGTATATGTATGTGCATGTATATATACGTAAACGTGACAGCAACAGTAGGAAAGATGCATGCTTAGCCTGGGAAAGACAGGAGCACCTGCGAAAATATGCGTGCATGCGTTCTGTTCGTTTCCTTTCGCTTAAGTAAAAGTGGTTTCTAGTGACAGCAATAAATAAGACAGAGAAAGAGAGGAGGGGGGAAGGAGGGAAAGAGAGAAAGAATTTAAGATTAGCGAGGTATATAGAGAGAGAGATAATGTAATGTTTCATTGTCAAAAAAGTAGATCACAGAAGATATTTAAACACAGTACCTGGTGTGGTGGCGTGATATTCACACGTAAAATCGAGGCACTTTATTTCATCAGGAAATACTAATCTTGTATCAGCTGCATATGAATTGAGGTTAGATCTTAACTCAGTTGAATTACGCAGAATATATCCCATTTCAATTTCAATCATAAGCTGACGGATACTATTAACAGTGACACATGCCAAAAGACTAGTGGGAGGCAGGGGCGTGGGAGAGGGAAAGAGTCCTTTCGCCACAGCTGCCTCTTACGACTAAATGTACATATATTTCTGGTAAACAATATTAATTCTCCCCCACCTTTCTCCTCCTTGCCTCCTCCCCGTCCCCCCGGCCCTCGGAAAAGCAACCACTGCATGTTCCCTCATGAACTCTTCCCCGCTGACAACCTATTGGTTACGTGTCGGGTTTGTTTCTGAGTCTTATTTTTCTGTATTTAAAGTATATTATGCAGTTATGTTGTTTAGTCTGCCAACGTATTTGCCATGTACAGAGATGTTCGTTTATCCATATGTTATAATGTTTGTAACAGGTTCAGATATGTTTTCTTTTTTTATTTGTAAAACAATTAATTTCTTTTTTACCCAGCGTTATGCAGTGATGTTGTTTTGTCTGCCCATACATTTACTATGTACAATGATGTTCGTTACCCATAATGAATGTAACATTGGTTCAGATATGTTTTCTTTTAGCTTTTTGGGTTTTTTATTTATATTTGGTGTAAATGCAGTTATCTTGTTTTGTCTGCTATGCGTTTGCCACGCACAATAATATTTGTGTACGCATATGCTACATTGTTTGTAATATAAGTTCAGATAAATAAAATTGAATTGAATTCAATAGTTATTATTGAACAACCTCGGCAAAAGTTAACACAGAATAATCATACTTGTAACATGCACTGCAGCGACTTATTTCCTAATTTCAGTTAAATTAGCATAGCGAACGCTGATTTAAAGACAACACTTACCTCGGAATAGCAAAGACAAGTCATCCTTACTCGACATTTGTCCACGTTTTTGGTTTTTTTAATTGTCCCGTAAGTGTAAACTGTCTGGCATTCTCAGTACGCTTTTGTGAAAACCTTATACAGCATCACGATTTTTGCTCACATGCCTCTCAGGTTGTCACTTAAAGTATTCCAAAATGTGAAATGGGAACTCACAGCAACATTTGTCACGTTTCAACATCGTTGATACAAAAACTCGGATATAACGAAAAACAAAAACTGTTTCCACGAAGCTCTTGGCCTCTCGCTACCTCGTCCAAACAAACACAATAATTGTACATCTCCACATCTCACATGTTTTTATTTGATGTGTTCTCGAGGTGGCCGGAACGCGCTCGCGAAGTCATACAGCAGGCAGCGCCATTTTTAACCCCCACAAATAGAGATTGCCCATTTCGGCATGTTATGTTTGGTCAACCGGACAGCCCCCAGAGGGGACACATGTGAGATATGGCGGCCGCACGCGATCGAAACCAGGAAGAAAATAAAGGATATTTTATCTGATTGACAAGTGTCATCGCGGAGGGGATATCATGATGAAGAGTGAGATCATAGAGAGTTTTTTTTTTTTTATTTCCACGTCTGGATCTTTTACGGATCGTTATCTGACTGAGAGGTGCAATCGCGGAGAGGACATCATGATGAATAGTACGTTAATAGAGAGCTTTTATCTTGCAGACCGTTATAGCAGCGGTAGGCGTACTTGTAGATTTGTGGCATTTTCAGGTGTTAAAGTCATATTGCACAAGCCTACCTCTGCCAAAACGATCTATATGAGATCCGAACTTGAAAATAAAAGCAGCTTTCTATTGCTCACATAAAAAAAAAAAGACGCACTCGGTGAATTCAGCCCTTTTTTTTTTTGCAAACTGTCGGCGGCTACCTTTGATATGGCTGGTTGTGATTGTTGATTACATGATATCGTCCCGAAATTTAATCTGTTCATCTGTGTTGTGATCAGGTAATGAGAACAAAAACACAAACAAAAAAGCAGACAATAACAGTATCAAATACAAAGAAAATATTTTAACGTTTAACAAACCGATGCTGCCGACTAGCTTGGGTTCAATTTCAAGCTGGATCGGAAAGTAACAAATCGATGGTGAATTTATACGAACATTAAGAGAAAAAGATAAATTTCAAGTTCCTTGTCGGTCGGTATTAAAAATCAGTCCTCTGAAAAGAAGTCAGTATTATTTTCTATATTTAGCGTTAAGTTGGATCTCAATTTGATTTCAGAAGCTAAGAAGGTATTTATACTGCACTACCAATACCGAACGGTTTCGCTTAATCGCATCGATACTTTTGATCGATTTACTGGAGTTTAAAATGTGCCCTAAATTCACCGTTATCAAAAAAAAGAGAAATATCTTGCAGAGCCAGTGGTGATGGAACTGTAGATGTTCATCAAAAGCTCAGCTACACTAGTGAGTGAGATCATTTTGAGGTTATTACGGATTCTTTTTCAATACATTTGTGGGCATGGAACAGCCTTGCGTGATAAGCCCACTCAACCACCCCTCCTCTACCCTTTCCATCCTTATCACAACCCACCCCCTCTCAATTTTCATGATGTACATTCACAATAAAGTACTGTAAAGGAGAACATTAACTCTACGAATCTGCGAAAGATAGGAGCAGTGACCGTATGCATAATCCATAAGTTAGTTTACGTATTGCGTGAACCACAGTGAACACAATGTTTTGGGGGTTTCCCGTGGTTACCTCAGTGCGTCAACTAACGTAAGGATTATGCATACTGCCACACGTGACAAAAGACACAACATTCAATGATGCAGACTGCGTGAGGAGAATATAAAAGCAAACCTCCTGGCGATTTTTTAACAAAATCCCGTAGTTCCGTCATAAATTTTGCAGTTTGCACATAAGCTAACATCACTAAATGTTTTAGCAGCACCTCTGGAAAGGTTTAAATCCCTATCTCAGAAATTTACTGCGATTAAGTATGTTTTTTTTCTTTCCAAAGCTATCACTGCCATCTCATGGCAAAAGGGCACATTATGCACTATAAATCATAGTGCCTAGATGCCCTTTTGTCATTAGACGACAGACCAGTTAAAGTGTACACCATTATCTTGATACAATGGTTCAAATGGTTTAAAGTGCGTTTTCGTTTTCTCAGTTAGTAAAAGGAAGGGTGAGGGGACACAATGAAACATCAGATTATCGCAAATCAACAACGTAATTACAGCACAATCTCACGATCTGAGATCACCAGTATTCGAAATGCCCGCAAACTCTTTTAGCTTCTCCAGTGTCAAATCCCTGATTTTAAGTACAAACCACATCACAATTAAACATCTCGAAATTGTGGACGTGATGCCCTAAACTTCCAGTTCGTTTGGTCCTTCACAATTACTGTTAGTTTTTTTTTTCATTTCCTGGTATAGTCCTGTTCATTACTTTACTCAATGGCTTAATTACTTCCTTGCATTTCAAAATATTATTTATTCTACTTACCGACTACAAGTCAAATGAACTGGAGCTGGAGAAGTTCACAAAGAGACTCAGTGAGAGTCCAGAGTGTCAATGTGTGAACTTGATCTAATCTAACCTTGACATGCCCCTTCTTAAGCTTAACTGATTGGTGACGTAATCAGAGTCGTAGTGAATCTACTAACCATGTCCCTATCAAGGGCGATTACTTTTCCTTTTCTCCTTTCCTTCTTTTTCCTTTTCTCCTTTCCTTCTTTTCCTTTTCTCCTTTCCTTCTTTTCTCTCTCTCTCTTCCTTTTAATCACCTCTTTCTTTCTCTCTCTCTCAATCTCTATTTTTCCCCTCTCTCTCTCGTTCGCATGCGTGTGAAGGTCGCATGCATTCTATTTAACCTACGCGTGTATAATTTGTCCTACATAATTATTGACCATGTCAGGTTTGCAAATCTCTTCTCTTCATCATCTCCACCTTCTCTTCTCTCGCTCTCTTTCTCTTTCTGTCTCTATATATCTCTCTTGCTTGCTCACTCCCTCACACTCTCTCTCCTCTCTTCCTCTTTCTCTTTCTCTCTCTTTTGTTACACTCCTATGAAGGTCACATAACCATTGACCGTGTCCAATTTGCAATTCTCATCTCTTCATTTTCTTTCTCTCTCTCTCTCTCTCTCTCTCTCTCTCTCTCTCTCTTGTTGACAAGCGTATGAAGGCCACACACATTGTTAATGCTAGCTAATCTACGAGTACGCTTGTGTAATTTGTCTTACACAACCATTCACCGTGTCAGGTTTGCGAATCTCTTCTTTTCATTATCCCTCTCTCTCTCTCTCTCTCTCTCTCTCTCTCTCTCTCTCTCTCTCTCTCTCTCTNTGAAGGCCACATGCTTAATTAATGCTGGCAATTCTACGAGTAAGTACATGTAATTTGTCCCACATAACAATTAACCCTGTCAGGTTTGCAAATCTCTTTTCTTCATTATCCCTTCCCCCCCC
>JAWQUT010000128.1:534517-558067 GCA_033807755.1 Ellobium chinense | reverse complement strand
CTCTTTCTCTCTCTCTCTCTCTCTCTCTCTCTCTCTCTCTCTCTCTCTCTCTCTCTCTCTCTCTCTCTCTCTCTCTGTGTCTCCCTCTCTCTCTCTCTCTCTCCCTCTCTCTCTTTCTGTTGTTTACACTCCTGTGAAGGTCACGCTTATGTGTAATTTGTCCCTCATAACCATTGACCATGTCAGATTTGCGAATCTCTTTTCTTTTCTGTCCTCCGTCTCCCTCACTCATCTCTCTCTCTCTCTCTCTCTCTCTCTCTCTCTCTCTCTCTCTCTCTCTCTCTCTCTCTTTCTCCCTACCTACCTCTCCCTCCCTCTCTCTCTCGTCTACACTCTTATGAAGGTCACAGCGCATCATTAATGCTACTATATAATCTACTTGCAACCATGAGTAATTTGTCCCACCTATCCATTCACCGTGTCCGGTTTGTAAATCTCTTCTCTTCATTATCCCCCCTTTCTCTCTCTCTCTCTCTCTCTCTCTCTGTCTCTCTCTCTTTCTTTCTCTCTCTCTCTCTCTCTCCCTCCCTCTCTCGTGTGTCCAAAGGACGTTAACCACAGAGGTCAATAACCACAGGGGTAAAACCGTGATTATCTCAAGGATAATATTGTGTTTTCTGCTTGATGTGTCCAACCTCTTGTCTAGGGGATCCCATACTACAACTACTCCAGCCCTGAGGACAATGTTCTATTACGTGTTTACATCTGTGCTGGTATTTATTACTGCTGCTGGTCTCGCTTTTAAACCGAACCACTGCGATACCAAACTAAGGGACTGATAGGTGGAATGGGTTCTTATGCGACTTAACGATGGACGGGGCTGATTCCCTCTTGTTGTTGATACTCCTGATGTATGAAGATTTTCGAATACGCCTATTGTCAGATACGCTCTATGCGAAGCTAGCGTTATTCCGAAACACTTTCTAAGTCATAATGAAATAGCTGGCCTAGATTAGTTTATGAATATTACGACATATGCATTATCCGACATGTGTTAAAGTGTCCCAAGGGTTTCGTCACTAGCTTTTTCGAGTGTATGTCAAGATTATTTTCCCTGTCCTGAAAATCTTTTAGAAATTCCAAGAGTTCTGGATTTTCCCAAGACCTATACAAACATAATAATATAGTCGATTCCGCTTATCCTCACTTTCAAGGTGGCGTGTTCAATATTGCCATTAAGCGGAGCGTGCGATTAAGTGACACTATCTTTTTTTTTTTTTTTTTAAATCGTTGTTTAACGAGAAATATATTTACTTGCAGAAATTAAGCCAAAAGAAATGCGGTTATGGGAAATGCCAATAAGCGAAGTCGTTCATATTCTGTAGAGTTTTTTTTTTTTTTATTCTGTAGAGTTACGACTGTCGTATACTGCACTCACCTGAAATTTCCACGTCCTGGTGTATATGTATTGATAGTCCAACGATCGCCACAAATCAAAGTGTAGCCCGCTTCTCCAATCAAGTGGAACAAGGACCCACAGACAGCCAATGTAAACATGTGCGTCCCACTTTTAGACTCTGATCATAAATCATCAGCGCAGCGTCGTGACGACAATCATCCCAGTCATACTTAAAGTAATACGCTGGTTGTAAAAGTGTCTAGATCTAGGGGATTTGTAGTAAAACGTGCCTCTGAGTAACGGCCCTTTTACTTTTTGAAGTTGGTAGTAGAAATTGCGCTGATGAAGTCAGCTAGTCCAGGAAAGATAGTGTTTGCTTTCCCCGCATCTGAAGTAAAGCATGCGAGCTCAGCTAACATTCGCGAATTCCCTTAGGCATGGCATGAAGCCATAGACATCTAAATGTACAGTCAAAGTAATGCTAGGATTATAAACATGCACAGATTTGTAGTAAAGCGTGTCTCCTGACAACAAAAACTATTTAAAGGTTGTATGCAGAGAAAATCGGTCGATGATGTCAGCTGGGCTGGTAAAGCCTGCGTTTGTCATTTGATGATGCTTACTCGCTGCACCGGCAACTTAGCCTAGGCATCGCAAGCCTGCGTTAAATTTTACGATATCGTTAAGGTAATACCGTTGGTCGTAAAAGAACATATTATAAGTAAATCGTTTTCCTGGATGACTGGTCTCGTTCTATACAGACGGCAGAAATTTGGACAATGATGTCAGTTACGCTAATAAAAACAACATCATTTGCCTTTCGCGCACACTTCATGATGCAAAATTATGCGAGCTTGTTTTGCCGCCTTTACGAGATTCACTTATATACTGCATTAATAAATCTAATAATGTTTTTCAATAACAGTAATACTAAGGCTGTAAAAGCTTTTATATAGGTTTCTCCCAGTAGTTGTAAAATGTAGTAAAATGTGTGTCGGAGTTATAACTTGGGTTCTGAGTTGGTGGTAGAGTTAGGTCAATAACGTTCAGTTTGTTGGTTAGTAAGTTAAGGCTAAACTAACTGTACTTACGATGAAAAAGATACATAGATCTATGTAAACCAAAGCAGGTGATATTAAATAATGAGCTTCAATCATGAGCCGTTATTTCAGTCATGCTGTTCTGGAGAAGACTAGACCCGACTACATTTAATGTTGCGGCACTTGATGCAAAAATAATTATCATCCGCATTGACATATAACGTTTTATTCCACAAAAATGAGGTTCAAAGTAAGACGAGACCTTGTATGCAACCGTCTTTCTGATATAATACAGAGACATAATTCTTAGTACAACGTCCTTAAGTTTTTGAGCTCTTCCATGGATTCCAGGGCATTCATCAGAAATTCTAAATCAAAGGACACTAAACTTTGCATCTGAACTAGTTTGTTAACACGAATTCTCATGCTTTAATATTCAAGATATTCTCTGTTTTACACTTTGAACAAAAGAAATCGCGTTAGTGCTGCTTACATTGAAATCTAATTTTGAGGGCACATAAACATGCTACAAAAGAAGGTCTATAGGCTGTGAGGACGCCATATTTTATGTTTTCGCCGTGGATAGTTTTAGGAAAATTGCAAAGTTTCTCGTTCGCGATTTTGCTATTTTTACCATGATATAAGAAGCCATAACAACCCAGTCTGCCACGTTTTACATTATGAGTCTGTCATATGACTTTGCTTTGGTTTAATACACTGATGTTTTAGCCTGAGAGATATGCTTATCTTACACATTTTCGGTCTACTTATCTTAAAAGACAGTATGTTTGCACTCACTTTATCACCTGAACACGATGTACATCTCTACTCTCAAGAGGTGTGCACCCACAAACTGCTTGTCTTACTCCTGAGGGTTAAAAGGCGTACAGATACATTGCAGACAGCAGCAGGTCTACATTCCAAAAGGACGAGTANACCGAGGGTGTGGTAGCGGCATGGGACGCGCCGAAGAGACCACGAGTCTCGTAAATCAACTGCCAAAACTTTGGAATAGGAGGCTTTTTGCACGCCTTGACATGAGGCGCCATTTTCTTCGGACAAAAAGACGGTAATTTACTTTGCGAGGCTTGTTATAAAATAGTGCCTTCTTCTCGTACCTTCTTCTCGAAAACAAATTCTTAGAGCCTGAATACTAACCGAAATTAAAGCAAAATTTCATCTGCGAATAGGCTCAGCTAATATGCCCTCCATTTTATCAGACAGGATTTCTTCGAGGGGGACAAAAATTGATGGCGTCATCTTACCCACGGTTTTCTCACGAGTGAGCACGTAAGAACATTTTTGCGGAAATACCCAAGATGACATAATTCTAATCGGGAAAATGAAGGGAAGATGAATGAAACTGATGAGACGCGTTGCAGACCAGGCAATGAAATATGTACAACTTTCATCTACATGCGTGGTAAATTTTGACGATTGTCACTGTACTACATTTTTTTCCAATTCAAATGATATATTCATTGCTTGATCATTGGCTGGGAGACTGAGCACCTAAGGGCGTGTCCCGATTCCCGCGTGTAAGGAAGCCAGTTCGCCATACAAATAACCCAAGATATATATTTGTAAAGCTGATATCTCCAGAGCTTTCACCAGTGTACATCTTTAGTTTAATATCAGAGATTCCATGTGAAGCTTCAAAGAGGATAGCTCAAACAGGAACGAATCGAAAACCCAATATTTCTCACGCTATCGCCAGTTTATGAGAAAGTCCACTTGATAGTGACACACACAATACTTTCCTTTTTGTTGTTTTACTCTCAGATGGTTCAGCTGACACCTCTACAAAGACTACTCTATTTTTCTCGTATTTCTCGCACTCAGTGTTCCACAAAGTTTGAGAATGTGGCTAGATAGTTCCCGAAATGAAATGAAAACAATCGAGTGAGTGTGGAGTTTCACCCCTTGAGGGCAGTTGGGAAGATTCAGTTTCTTATTATAAAGCAGATTACAGCGGTCAGTGATGGCGCTCCGTTTATATTTGTCTGGTGTCATTATTTCACGGCATTCCTGTGTCTCTCCCCATCATCATCACATCTCTAGCGAAGGTGAAGGAATGAAGTAGACGTATCACAAGGAATCACGAGGGAAGTGATAGAGAGATTTTGTTACTGTTTTCCATAACATATGTTTTCCCTCCGGCATTCTACGCTGTCATCAGTAGTGCTGGCAAAAACAGCGTTAACGAAGTGATGGAGCCCATGACGTCATGTGCCCATTTTGAGAGATGTGCCCATATTGTGAAATGTGCCTATTTTGTAAGACGTGCCCATTTTCTGACATGTCCCCATGTTGTGAAAGGATTGAGCCAATGGAAAGTCTGTCATGGGAATGCATATCAAAATTCTCATAAATACAAAGAATGCTATAATTAACATAATATAGCAGCTGGCCATCTGTCTAAGTGTAGTGAATAAAGGAATGATCTATTTTGCCTATAAAAGATGAAGACATTGACGAAAGAGGAGTGAGACAAGAAAAAAACATATTCTGGCAATGCTATTTCTTTAAATCATTCCTTAGTCCAGAAATTCTGCCAATATATTTTCCTCCATCTATTAAGTAACCCAGGTGTAAATCCTCAGCGCATCCTAAGGGAAGTTCTTTGGTGGTGTTTGAGTGTCTGTTCTTGTTATTGTTGCCGCTGGCGATGATGATGGAGAGGAGGAGGAGGAGGAAGGAGGAAGAAGAGGAGGAGGAGAAGAATGATATGATGATGATGATGATATAATCGTTGTTGTTGTTGTTCCTTAGGGTGTTAACCTTATCTCATTCAGAGACATTTTCCTACAGAGTATGACATCTGACATTTGGCCCCCCTTGGTGGTTTAGGTCCCTACTTCCCCTATCTCGTCATAGGGTCAGCAGGGTTTCTCTACATCACTGATAGGTCCTTTACCTCTGAAAGGAGCCCTATATGAATCCCCCTGCCCCCTCCCGCTTCTTTCACCCAGCCTCCATCTTTAGCCAAGCGTTCGGCCCTCATGACCTAGTGTAATCACCATCTCATGTCCAGCTCGCTTGGCTGACCACCAACAATGTTGTGTAAAACTCTTTGGACGGACACGCTTGCCTGGTCAACGGGAATTCAGTACATACAACGCGTGTTTCGGTTACTTCAGTCAGCTATTTCAATCAAGAGTGTCCCTTGGAGGGTCCTCATCTCGGGTCAAGAGCGTGAACAGAATGATAATGTTAGCACTGTACTGGCACATTTCAAACCAGATCCTCGTAATAGAGGGTGTGGAGTGAAGACGAAAAATAAACACTTAAGCATCAGTTGTGGAATTCTCCGTCTCATTATTTTATTTCTCTGTGTCGTTATCGTTGTTATTGTTGTCATCATCGTCATCATCATCATCATCATCACCATCATCATCACCGTCATCATCACTTTCAAAAATAAAAAACACTCTCAAGACTGTGGCATGAAAAATTTAATAAAAGTTCCAAATTTCCGGAGCAGGGTCCTTCTTCAGGGAACATAAAATAATGAGTAAGGAAAGATCACACGAACAGACATCACGGCATAACACACAGGCAGACGAGACCAAATCACCATCATCATCACCATCATCATCAATTCCAAAGAAAAGAGCGCTCTTATATCAGCTGCATTATATAATGAATAATGAAACACTACATTTCAATTTTCTCATGCGCCAGACCAGCTCTAAATTATTATCATTGTAACTTATCGTGGTTGTGATCAACTGCCAACTGTAGTCGTCATGGAACTTCATTATCGTTGTCATCGTTATCATAAGGAAATTCAATAGGTTTATATTTTAATCAACACCTTTCAACATTACTAGCATTAAAATAATAACCTTGTTCATCAGTATCGTCACATTGGCGCCGCATTGTTCTAGCACCATTGCCGGCTAATAGTGCCACCTTGCCCCAGGGAACGTGAACTTAAAAGCTGGACAGTCAGTCTGGTAATCAGTTAGTCAGTCAGGCACCAGCCAATACTAGTTGTTGTTAAGCACTATTTTAAATTTTAACCATGAATTCAAACTCCTCACAAATTCAATGTCATGAACTGATCCCTTGGACTTTGAGTTTGTAGTTCCATTAGCGAGACATGTAGAAATGAAAAGGGTGTTACCGGAATTTCTGTTATCAAAGAACGTGAAGTATCAGTTTTTGGAAGAAGAGGTCGAAAATCATTTTGAGGCTTCAACGTTTGCTAACCTCAGTTACCAAGAATCCACCCCAACCCACACAGCCTCCAAGGTAGATTATGCTAAGCATCACACTATTGGCGCAGCTCAACTTGGCGCTGCTAAGTGTCAACGTGCAGATTAAAAATATGAAATCATATAATATTTAATATGTGAGCAGTCGGGAAGTGTGTTAGGGTCCCGGATGAGCACTAGGCTTACACATGAAAGTTAGGGAACACATTTAGGCAGTAGGTATTTAAGGATTAAAAAGCTGTGAAGTTAGCGTCCCTTTGATGGAGTGGTAGCACGTTCAGACTTGCAAGCTGAGAGACCCTGGGTTCGATTTCCGGTAGGGGAATGAAATTTTCTAGTGTACTTTATTTCGGCTGTTCTTCTCAAAATTCACAGTATTTTGGTGAAATCCGTGTTGACACGCTTCCCTAGATAATGTATAACAAAATAAAAAAAAAATTTAAAAATCAGACTGAGCTCACATTCCTCCCCCTTTATAAAAAATGAATACTATATACCTTGCTACCCGTTACACATACACAGCATTAACCATTCAGTGGGAAGACCTGTTGACTTTTGTAGACTTATTTCAAGACAAACATTGAACATGTCCTGAAAATGCCAATGGTTGTCGCAGTTGTTGTAAGGGGAATTAACTCTAACAATAGAATTGTTATGGAGCATGTCTTATGAGTTATTGCCCGCAGTTTGTAAGATGGCATATTTTATTTTTTGAAATCTTAATTTGTTTGAGTGAGAACAGTCATACGCATAACTTCGGGATTTTTTTTTTATTCCGTGTGTCTCCAGCATTAACGGACAATATCCATCTGCTAATTAAAATGGAAACGGATGGAACGAATTAGATTAGATTAAATTAAAGTTCTTAAATTTGAAATTAAATCATCTTTTTTTAATTTAATTAGGCCACCCGAGACATGCATGTACATAACAAATCGTCCAGTTTCCTGTTTTCGTATTTCAAAAGGATTCATTGCGTGACCTTTTCATTTCTTTTTTTTTTCGTTTGCATGCCAAATTCATGCACACATCATCCCTGCTACTGCAGGCATCTGTCAGTATTTGTCAGGCCATTGTTTTACTGGTAGTTAATAATAAAAACAAAGTGCACTTATATAGCACATCACCTCCCTTCCCCTTCGCCCTCCCCCCCCCCCCNACTCCCAGAGAGCTTGAGGCCCTTTATAGCCACATGCAACATACTCAACCATACATGCACACCTCCACAAACACAGAAACCCGGTTAACTGGGTTAAATTATTTGTATACTACAAAATCTCTGCCAAAATGGATTGGCCTAGCAGTACATTTACTTGTTCTTCCTCTATAATTTCCAGTCTGAACTTTCATGTCAGGATGTCGCATAATAATTATGTTTGGGCTACTGGACCGATGACGGAGGCTGATCTAGTCTATTAGTCTGACTTCCTTATAATAGTCAGTATTTTGTTAGACACTGGTAAGCCTGCTGGAGCAATGGTGGGTGCTGGTGGTGGTGGTAATGGTGAAGATGTGGTAGTAGGTGTTACTAAAGCAGCGGTGGAAATGGTTTGCACTGACGCTTGTCATGCTGGTGGAGATGCCAAAAATGGTGACAGTGATAGAAGTAGATGTAGTGATGATGACGACGAAAGTGGTTATGGCGGTAGGGAAGTGACAGGAGTGTTGTTGTGATAGTAGTAGTACCAGTCGTTTAGTATTAAGTTTTATCACTACTAAGGTGATAAATTCTGAATTTTAACATTGTCATGCCGTGGAGCAGCATGGCTGAATGGTAACGGTGTTGGATTCAAGATCAAAAGGTTCTGGGTTCGATTCCCGACCAGATTCACATTTTCCTCAATCCATTCGCATGTAAAATGGGTTCGTGGCATAAGGCTGTGGAAGATCATGTCAGAATACTAATGATCAGGGCCTGTAAAGTGCAGCAGCAATGTATGCTCCCCAGGGAGTTGAGAAACTCCTAAATGTAATCAGGCCTGCTACGGCAATGTCGCGTGATTGGGCATTAGCCAGGACACAAGATGTATAAACCGTATTATTATTATTATTATTATTATTATGATACCACATTTTTCTACCTGATTTTTATTTTGGTTTTGGTATCTCCTCAGTAACGTAGGCGTCATGGTTCCGGAGGACTCTCTCATAATGTGTCTCTTCAAGCTTCATAAACGGCAACAGTTTATTCCATTTTTCTATTTGTGAGCAGGTCGTGCCAATTTCTTTATACAAACTCCAATTAAAAAAAAAAAAAAAGAAGTGCCAGAACACATACACTTAACAATGAGACATACTTCACAGAAGATCAGGCGAAATTCAAACAATGTTTTAATGCGATATATACTGTAATATAGTATAGTTCTTCTGAATTATTGTGTACAAACAGTACATGTAACATGTAAATCACCTGTAAATATTACCACAGCATCAGTTAGTCACTAATCCCTCAACAGCAACAAACAAAAAAAAGCAGATATTTTTTTCATTTGAAGTTTGGATACCACACTGTACATTTTAAGTATAGTTATAAGGGAAACAAATAAGAATAATAACAAGAGAACACTCAAAAGTCAAGACCTGGGTGCGGCCTATCCTTCTTACAGTGTCAGGGTGTTGGTAAAAAAAGACCGAAACAGCTGTTCTAACAGGTCACACATGCGCAAATATCAACCCTTAGAACAGGTGACACATGCGCAGTTACATGCAGGTCAACTGGGTTGGACTGTGAGGGAGGTGACATGTATTTTTAGAGTAATTTTTTCCTCCCTGTCAGGAGCCAAGTGAACACTGCAGTGGCATGTCCTAATGCATTTGTTGCTTCCCTGACCAGTCTAGATTAAATTATAGCAACACTATTTGGGGTCATAGGTTAGACAAAATTAGGCATGCAAAGTAGGTGACGCCTACTGTTTCAAATAGCCTGGGAGATCCAGGTGGGTCTTGATGGGGATATGTACAAACAATAAGACAGGGCTCAGACGTTTACTTGTCACGGTGCCCTCAAAACACATTCATGTTTCAAAACTAGACAGTCATCTTTATTACTGCTTAATTGGGGTATCCAACGAATATTAGGGGAGGGACCACAGCAGTTTTCAAGTACTAGTGTTATAATAATAGTGAAATGATTTTGTGTGTTATTTCTTTTTTCCACAAATTAATGAGTTTCTCATATTCATAAGCTGCCCTGCACCAAGGAAGAAAGTATACTCTAAAGTCTATGTTGTCCCAGTATTACAGGACACTCCATTCTGTTCCTCAATGGTGCATTACATAATTCATACTCTAGTAACTGAACTATCTTTCTAGATCTAACGTGTATATGAACTGCTCGCCTGCCCAACAGGGGAACGTACCCTTGAAATGCTCGAAATTCAAGAGCACAGAGTTGCTTCCCATATACTGCCTTCAAATTTGAACCAACCTGGACAATCATATGGACATTTTAAACTGCATCTTGCCATTAAAGATCTCTTTACATACAGAATCAAACATAATAGGTCTATGCATAAGTTGCATAAATAAAACTTTAATCAAGGTACATTGAAAACTTGGCAGCTTTTCCTAAGGATTTAATTATGTTCCAAAGCATCATAAACAGAGTTGCCTGGTAAAAAAAAAAAAACCTCACTATTTCATTATATATATTTTTCTTATAGAACGTACTGGACAGGCGTGGGGTCGTAAACTGTGTTTACTCTATTGGCGTTACCAAATGGTAATATATAGATTCATCCAATATATTTTAACAGAAATTTTTTGAATAAAACAACATGTATAACAAAGAATTGCAAAGGTATTTATTATCTAACTACACATTGTTCTATTGAAGCTATGCTGAGCTATCGATGATTGCAAGTCAAATTGCAGGTGTCCTGAACTAGTTCGATCTATTTGTAAACAAATACTGTTTCATCACCCGTGCTTGGCTGTACTAGACCATTCAGGTAAACATAAAATGCGTAGACTATAGTGTCAAAAGCTCTCTAAACTGGCATAGGGTCGGCAAAGAGCATCAAGGAATGAGCTACGCTTACTTCCTCGACAGAAGCAGAATCACACAAGGGATTAATCATATTTCTAACTCTTCCATGTTCTCGACCTGCATTCCAAGCACAAAGAGTTATTTTTCCTTGCGAATTCACCGGAGGCTGAAGGCACACAAGGAGCACACAAGGAAGCTGCTTATTCTCATAGAGTAACTGGTCGATGGGCGCGACTTGATAACAACAAACTACGGTCAGTTCAGTTCAGAAGTTTATTACACTATGAACCAACATAACGTTACAGTGGCGCAAATTAAACACACAATTTGTGAGAAAAGGTAGTTTATAACGTCTTCCTAACACAGTATGAGGATAGGAAATAAGCGGCTGGTTAGTAAATTAGCAGTCTACATCAAAGTAAAGTTACTGTCATCATTCTGGTTATAGGCTACTAACTGGGACGCTCCATTTTATTTCATGTCGGTTTTATTAACTGTCTCCTTAAATGAAAGGTCATGTTTAGAGAGCTAGCTGGAGATTCGATGGTAAGCTTGGAAATTTGGCAAATATTTTTGCTAGTCCCTCAACATTTGCTGTTGCGGACAGAAAAGTTATGGGATAAAAGAAGAATACTAAAACCTACTTTCCTTTGGTCCATTTCACTATTAGTAGCAAAAGGCAGCAACTTTTTTCAGATCATCGTCATTTGTATGTTTCCGTGTCTTAATAGTTCTCTAGTTCTCTTGTGTACTGTGCTATCTAGATAGTCTAGTAATTAGAAGAACGCGACATGAAAAGGTAACCCTATGACTTGTTTTCGCCCAGCTTGATTCACCATCACAGTTTATAAAATAATTATTTTCACAGCCTGTGAGAAACCTGGGAAAAATAAAAACAGCGCAATATTTCATTTAAGCCTCTGAAGCATATTAATCCATATAAATATGATATATATATCATAAGACGAAACCCAGGTTTGTTAACAGATTTAGTATGACATGAAAAAATAGGCAATATCTGTTTTTAAGATATGTGTACACAAAACAAAACAGAAGTGTTAAAAGTTGATAATCTGTACAATGTTCGTCGTTGTTTAGCGTTATACCTGGCAATGGAACAATGAAAGGAAATGTCACGGATAGGTGTTGGTTAATATATTATATTCTGGACAGTTGCATTCATTATTATCATTTCAACAGACTTGAGCACCAACAAAGGACATTCATCTCTGTACAGACAACACTCTCAACTGACATTTTCCTCTTTCAATAAGTAGCTTTGCACGTAGATGTCAACATACAGGGAGAAATAGTAAACTTATATGAAAAATACATCACATATGAAACACCACTCATTCCTTATCTCTCTTACTCTTTTACACACTTCGGCATTTTTTTTTCTACTTCTAAGTGATTTTCTCTGTGCTTTAAGATGACAGATTAGTCTGATCTTTATTATTATGTAATGCCTTTTATCACACGTATATCACTGGCCATTGTTTCATCACTAATCAGTCATACTGATGATGAAGTTTCAAGCTATACAATGTCAAGACATGCCAACGGTCAAACATTACACAACTTCAATCATTAACATTCTCACAGCTGTTTAGTTTAAAACTAAATTATACTGCTCAGTTATTCAAGAGCGCCAAAAACAGGTACAGGAATATGTAGACGTATGGTCCTCTAATGATAATATATTTCTATAAGAACTTTGAATCAATACAAGGCTGATTTCTTACGTTATCTCTCTTCAAATTAACGAATCTTTACACTCTTTTCTATACATAAGATCTTTCAAATTAAGTGGTAAATATGTACATGACAGTTCTTATTTTGTTAGATTTAGAATATCGTCCATTATGATATTTAAGTGACATCTCACAGATTAGGTGCATATGTAAATATTGGTATAATTCTGTTCAGAAATTCAAGCCAATAATAATGACGCCATAACATTTCATATACAAACTCAACAACTTAATGTCTTATTGAATTTATAAATAAACTGACCTCTTTATATCAACAAAGACGTATGCGATCTTTCCTTTCTCCAAATTTCATGTTTGTCACTTACTGTTTTGTACGCCAACATGCCCAGCATGGAGGACATTCTTTGATGCAATGGTATTCGTCTTCCAGTACGATTCATGCTGTGCATTTGACTGAGTTTTACAGTAAACATATATAAAAACAACACAACAACAGAGGGACATCTGGGATCGCGACCTAGATATGGCCCCGCTCCTTCGGGTGTCAGAAACTATGAAAGGCCGAAACACTGACTTTTGTACGAAGGAGGCTTTTCCTCTGATGACCTTCTTTTGTTTCACTCTCTGTTGCGAGAGTTTCCTATCTTATGACCTCAGAGACAGAAGTGCACGTGTATAACACACATCTCAGGCATCGATGAATAATGATTATAGAATAAATATAATGATTAGTACTAATGCTGTTGTCTAGCAGGTAAACCAGTTTGTAGCACATGATTATTCCATCGTCTGAGAACGAGCTAAACTAAGTTATCAAGATGTACTATCCAGGCGTAAAGTTGTCAAAGATAATAAAATAGGTGGATGAAAGGTGGTAAGACATGAGACAATGGATCACTAGCTGTCTTGTGATAACGATTACATAAGGACTTGTGGTGAGTATTTGCAAAGTGATGAGGAAGAGGGTCGAGAGAAGATTATGTCTTTAGTGAGATTAATGAAAATGAAAGTGAAAGAAAGTAGGAGAGAGAAGGAGAGACAGAGAGAGAAAGAGCAGTTGTGTCCTCACTTGAAACTCTAAGAAGGACCACAGTCAACGTTGAAATCGAAAGGTAAACACGAGAACTCTTCGATGGCCTCAGGAACAGGAAGTGATGAGAGCATGACATGCCAGGAAAGCCTTGATGCTGAATTCCAAAACATATTTTCGGACGAATTTTAATTTTTGAATTTTGTAACATAATAAGGATAGCACACTTTCAAATCTAGAGATAAAGTAGTTTGGCACTGTCCCAGTGGTAGCATATTAAACATTTATATTATTACATACATAGTAACACAATAGAATGAGCATGGCATTATACTAAGGCATGTGAGCAGATTTACGAAATGTTCAACTTGGCATGGGGGGTGGTGGTGGCGGTGGTGGTGNGGTGGGGGAGGTGGTGGTGGTGGAGGCGCAGCTTGCGAAGAGGTGGTGAATCCCAAATCTCGTGGACTCTCTGGGTCATCGTCACTGGGAATGATCTCAGGAGGTTCCTCCACGAACTGGACTACAGACACCCTATGAGAAATACCAGCAGGTCGCGCGAAATGATTTGTGGCGGTATCCTCCTCATCGGCACCGCCATTAAGAATTTCATCCAGGTAAGTGTTGGATGACGGAGGCAGCGGCGGCCTAGAGTCGGACGTGGTTACTGGTGGGGTCACAGGAACACGTCTACGGAGCTCTGCTAAGAATGGCAAGCCACCTTCTCCATCCCCGCTTCCGGTACGCGACACTGATCTCTTCGGGGTTTCAGCGGATGTCGATGGTTTTAAGATATCGTCAACGTCCATGGTCTCCTCACGGTTTATGACAGTATCGAAGTCTCGGCGCTCGAAAGCATCTCGTGGTGACCCGCTGGACGTTGAGGAGTGCTTGCCAAGTACCAGAATATCGTCAATGTCAAAGTCGGATTTGATCAGTCCAGGCGGGGGTGTAGGAGGGCGGTACTTCAGATTACCGAAAGCTTCCGTGATTGGCGGTGGTGTTGGTGGGAGTGCGAGATTGTCCAATCGCGTTAGAGGATTGTCCTCGTCCAATGGCGAGACAGGATCCTCCTCGGGATCAAAGGACATGTCGGGCGGTGGTGTAGGAACACGAGTGGGCAAATCTTCGAAGCGTTGTCTTTGTGATTGTTTTGGTGGGTATAGGTCTCCTGTGTCGAAGAGCCCTGACCCATCAAATGGAGGTGTTGGGGGTCTTTGGCTAGTCGGTGGTGTGGGTGGTCGGTCAAGATACGGGTCCTGTCGATGGCTTGAGGCTAAAACATCTCGTGTTTCTTCTTTCACTTCCCGTTTATAGGTGGTCGACGTTGTGGTTAAGGCAATGATATCGTCAATGCCACCGGAGCTGAAGTCAAAAGCTTCTGCCTTTGTCTCTGTAACAGACACTTGTGGAGTGTAATCAGGCCTTGGTGACACATAATCGGGTCTTGGTGACACTTCAGGTTCCCGGAGGTCAGTGATCAGGTCAAGGTCAGGAGGACGATTGTCCGACACCACGGCGACGGTGGTTGTTTCTGAGAAGAGGTCGGAATTTCTGGGCGTGTCCTCGGGATAGTCCACTCTTGGCGTTGGCTCTTCCTCCTCTTCCCCGAAGATCATGGTTCTCTCCCTCTCTTGCAAGATGGTTTGCGTATAGGATGTAGGCTCTCTCGGTGTGTGAACGCTGCTGCTGGTTTGTACCTGTGTGACGGAGTAGCGACCACCATCACCAACGTACTTGTTCTCATTGGTATTGAACTCTGTGGTGACCGTCACTGGCGTGGGAGTAGCCGTGACAACAGCTGTGTCGGTAGCCGCCTGGTTGATGAAGTACATCTCATAGGGATTATTATTATCATCATGCGGCATTCGCTTGTCGCTCCTGGAGTAACTGCTGATGTCTGTGTTCTGCGAGGTCAGGATGACGTCCCCTGGAGTAGGCAGTATTGGCGTCTCATCTGTGTCGCTATGGCGACGCGTGATTTTAATATCGTCTCGTGAACGTGAGCGAGACTTGGAGCGCGACCTGTCCTTTCTATCTCCACGTGAGCCGCGGCTGTGTCGGCGGCGTGACTTCTGAAGGAAAAGGTTAAACAAAACATAAATATTGCAATGTGCATGAAAGATTAAAGGGCTAGTGAAAAAGACAGAGAGAGAAAGAAAGAGAAAAGAGAATGTCATTCAGTGTAAATACTGGTGATAATGAACCAAGATGAAAGTCAGCAAGACAAGACGGCGTGGTTATGAACTCTCAGGAAGAAATATACACAATGAAACGTCGGTATTCGTGATGAAGAAAACCTTGCACGTCTATTAATGTGCTTCATTTGATCATGGGTTCAAAATCTTAAAAAATCCTACCTATGTGTCTAAAATTATTGAGTAAAAGATCTAAAAGATAGACCTAGTGAGGGAGAGAGAGAGAGAGAGAGAGAGAGAGAGAGAGAGAGAGAGAGAGAGAGAGAGATTCCTCTCATAGAGAACAAACGCCAACGCCTACTTACTCTGTCATCCTTAGGATCAACTTCGCTGTAAAGATAAAAGATGTAAAGATGTCTTTGTTACTTCTCATCACCAAGATCTGATATAAACAACAACACTGTCATTCCTTCCTCCTCCTCTACCCTTTACTTTTCCCACTTTCCTTTGCCTCCTCCTTTTCGACTTGAAGGCTCCTTATCTTTATAGTTCCTCTATCTCTCTAATATGATATATCAGCAATAATGATACTTATAAGTATATTCTTTTTTTTTAGATGATCTACTAGACTAGACACATTATCATAGATTATGTCAGATTGTATAATATGATAAAGATACTTTCACTTAAACACGCAGGATGGTCGAAAAAGTTCTAAACTCATATCTTTCCTCAGTTTCTAGAATACTGGCGTCATCAATATCACTGATACCATCAAATCATCAGCATGACATCTGTTAGCAACAATGACGGTAACAACAAAGGAACAAACTCATCATCACTGATGAAACTATCCTTGATAATGACTGTCACAGGGGAAAAAATAACTTTAATGGCAACAACACCAACAACAACTGCATCATCATCATCATCATCACGATCATTTTCACTTACATCAAAAACAACGACGAAAAAAAACAACAGCTACAATAACAATGCGCTCAAATACGTACTGTATCCTTGGACCTCCGTTTGCTGTTTGGGGAGAGATAAGAATAAAAAATATAGGACTATAAACCAGTTAGATCTACAATCTTGCATTGAATCAATGTCAAGAATCATGCTGCATGCAATGGAATTCATGAATGCATATACTATATGACACAAACACACATACAAAAAGGATTAGGAATTCACATTATAGCTCAAATGCTATGGACCGAGTGCATCAAAGATTCTAAAATCACTCTTAACTACTCACCGGAAGACAGTGGTATGCAAGGGAATTAATCAGTTTTAAAGGTTAACTCTCGATGCACTCAATCTTTGCACTCAAGATCCAGTTTATAACAGCACTCGGTAAAAGTACTCGTACAAGTTGAAGAGTGTAAAATACTGATATGTTTTTTTTTGTTGTAGGGTTAGTGATATGTATACCTTTTAATACTGCATCGTACAAAGTACAGTAGAAGAGTAGTTATTCTTGCTGTTATAGTAAAGAGATTGTTTGTAAGAATTATTTTTTAAGGTTGTTATCGGGAACATTATATTTAAGATTGTTTCAAACTGCCATGTTACAGCGGCCTGTAACAGGATACTTCTATTTCGGCACCATAACACCATAATGATGACCTCCCCTTCCTTCCCACCACCCCATCCTTTCCAGTACCTCAGACTAGTTTTGGTGCCATACCCAAACAATCCTCCCGTTCAGTAACTGCTCGAATCTCCTCTTCTGAATGACCACCAGGTGTTGAGACTGGTTTGATCCTTTTTCACATTAGATCAACTGATGGTACAGAAATTGTTCAAATTCTAGCCCTTCATTAGTACTATAGTGCCGAAATACGAGGTGACCTTCTGTAAACTCTGCAATACTACAATACGTGCAATTTTGCCATGCTAATATGACATGCATCTTACCATGCTGGTTATATCATCGCTCATCTCATAGCCTTTTGGAACTCACCAAGGGCTACGTCAAGCTATTTTATAGCAAATGCAGACTAGGTTGCGAGCATCGTGGCGAAAATAAAAAAGGGCTGTGTTTGTTTGGTCCCCGCAGTTTGCCAAAATGGGAAGCCACACCCCTTCCTAAGCAATTATAGAATCAGATTCTAGGCAAGCCATTGATTTACTTATATCTTTGTCTCATTCATTAGCATACAGACCATCGTTGATTCTTGCTACAATCTCCTCCGACTCAATGCCCGTTGATTAGATGTACCATTCACAAATTTGAAACCGTAGATGGTTACCACCTTGTTGGCGAGCTTTTTCTTTCTTGTACAAAAGACGACATATTTCTAACAAACATCTAGTAGGTGAGCACTCTTCCTCACTGTGACTGGCGCGTACCATCCAATAGTGTACCCTTTGCTAAGAACTGCCCACAGAATACAAGGAAGAAGTGTGGCTGCCCATTTTGTCAAATTGCAAGAACCAAACAAACGCCACCAAGTGTTTTTGTATGAGAGTGATTAGAAATGATATTTACCCTTAGGGTGGAAACTGTGTGAAAAAGTGTGTAAATGTTTTATTTATGTGTTTGTGTGTATGCGTATGCAAGACTACAGGCAGATTTGGGTGAAGATTCGAGTGCATTAATGACTGCATAAAAAATGTGAAACAGAAAAACACACCAAGAGATAGGCACTAAAATCAAATTAGAATTTAGAAGCATAAGAAATTTGGCATTACAAATGAGAATAAAGAAAATACAAAACTAAACGAAAAACTGGAGCAAAGCAGACGTATCAATCAGTCTGGCAGCAGAAGAAAATCACGAAGGATTTACTACACGTGCATTCATGCAAGGGAACGAAACGACTTGTACAAGTACATGGACTGATCGAAGATTCTTTCTACCCCCATTTAAAATCGGCTTAACCCTCTAGTGCCCAGCCCTATTTACAATGGCACAAAAAGTCCGAGCTCCAGTTTTTGGATCACTTCTGGATCCACTATGCTGGAACAAGCATCAAAATGATGATAATAATAATAATAATAATAATGCGGTTCATAAGTCTCATATTGAGGCTAATGCCCGCTCATGCGACTTCACACTATTATGGTGGGGTGGTGATCTTGGTTTGCTTTGCTTTTTCTTTGTTCCACGAAATGTATCAGATCTGATAGGCTGGGCACTAGAGGGTTAAATTACAGTCATAAATAAGCACAAGAGTGTGCCGAGTGGAGAATCATAATTCTAGGTGACTGAAAGGTAATTGTCTCTAAACTTATCAAAGACCTGTCTGGGGTATAAAATGAGAGAAAAGGCATGATGAGATACTTCACTAATTGAATTCAGTCACATGCATCACATCGGAGTGCTAGTGTTACCGATTTTCACGAGTAAAACATTTCATTCAGCATTGAAAAATTTCGCTCCTTAACTGTTTTCCAAACGTTTTGGCAATGACAAATAATCAAAACAAATCTAGTATTTGTAATGTGAAGGCAAATCCACCGGGGCCAAGGCAGTGTCCACGGCCATTTGTAATTGGACATGTCTTCTAAATTTAATAATCTTCAAAGTCCCATTGACGGTTTTTTTTTTTGTTCTAGACTAATTTGCCTTCAGCTTTACTATCATCTTTATGTCAGAGGATTGGTCCAGACAGTTTACGCGTGCGTCAGCACCCAATCGTCTACCAACTTTTCTCGCCTTATGACATCACGCAGTACAAGTAATTGTGGCGTGCACATGATGAAAACCTTAATATTCGAGGTGTTTTCCCACAAAAATAATCAGATGGAAAGAAAATGTACGCGTTTTAAAGGTTTTGAGAAAATAATGTAGATTGCTTTTTTAGGCTGTGACGCAAATACCCACCTCTGTCCCTTTAATGAACATTCCTGTGTCGATAAAGGATCGAAAAACACATGCTGGGATTGTGAACAGGCAGTTTGTGTAAACAATTCAAGCAAGAACAGGTTGAAGTCGTGATTTATGACGGAACTAATAAACCAGTAGCAGTTACTGCAAGCAAGTGATATTTGGGTGCAAGCTTGCAGTGGCGTAGTCACAAGTAGGCATGCTGATGAACAGTTCCTTGGGGTTACTCACAAGTGAAAGGTGAACTTTCTAAGTACCTAGGTATTTAACAACATTGATTGTAGAAGATTCAGAAAGAATGGGCTTCATGAGCAACCCACCTAATGATTCGCCACGGCACTTCATCACCGGAACTTTAAAAAAAAAAAAAACAACAGAACTTCTGACTAGGCCACTGCAATGGAATTATGTGCATCTAATTCTGAAGACAGCAAACTCTTATTCCACTTCTAGGCCTGTGTTTAAAATACATCGTAATCAGTCATTTCATGGCATTAAACACACACTCACAACTGAAAACAAAAGAAAATATTGTGAAATGAACGTGCCTAGGTCTAGTATAGTTTCCAAGCAAACAAAAACTAAAAAAAAAAAAACCCGAAATAAAAAATCATGCCATTCAGCAGCCGGCTGGTCAAAAACGAAATTTGCTACCGACATTTACTGCAGCACTGCAGATTCCACCATGTTTCATTGATCTTGTCACTTATTTAAAAAAAACCAAAAAAAAAAAAACCGAATGCATTATTCTCAGAGATGTTTAGGAGCAGGATTTTTTTTTCTTTCTTTCTTTCTTTTCAATCTGCGTTATGCCTCTCCCTGAGCAAATGCCTTTAGACCTTTTATTCGATGGTGCCAAGAAACCCACTTCCTGCATTTTTAGTAAGTTTCTTTTAATACCATCCCACTCCCCCGCTTCGCCCCCTCCCCCTCCTCAACCCAATAAAAAACAGACTTTATATAAATTAAAGAACCTAATTATGTTTATTTGAAACATTCTTTTTCTCATATGTAATATCTAGATCTATATGGAGATCAAACATTTCTATGGGATTCTGTTTACCAAAAACAAAAATCTATGCTGATACTTTTTCTACATTTTTGTATAAATTTAAAATCAAGAGTAAAGAGTTTACTTTAAAAAAAGAGCCTCAAGTAAGAATGAAAGTGCTAAATCTACATATTTTAAGCCCAGTATGTAGAGCACAGGCCAAAGTTTGTGGCTGACTTTCTGTAGTGTCAAATGAGATATTTATCTGCCATGCAATGTAGGCCTTAGGGTAAGCTTATTTTGGACTTAATAAAACTTCGCGTCAGTCGACAAGAGTTTAGCATACTTTATGGTTGGCAGATAGGAGATCTTAGATTACTTAGCCAAGAATGTTGGTTCTGTTTAAGAAACATTTATTAAAACGGCCTGGAAAGAACTTCAAACATGGCGAATTTCTGTGGCTGATTTCGTTTTCGTGCCAGCGGCTGCTGAGAAATGAAGCTCTATATTATTATGCCACTCTCTTTCACACACCGTAGTAGAGCATCGTTCCACCGTTGGGATACATAAAGTCTCCAGCGTGCCCTAAAGACAAAAACAGGCAAATGACGTTAAGACAACAACTGTAACACAGATCTAGGTACAAAGTAGATGACACAAATTTGTCTTTACCAAGGAAGATGAGTGGGTAAGATATCAGAGACATACACAATTGTCATACGAGTTTTTAAAATACATATATATTAAGGTCTTGATCTCAATTCAGATTTTTTTTTCATTTTTTTTCATTGCAACAGTCATTACAAAATATGACACACAACTACCACTGAAATGTTCATCAACAAGAGCAGAGCTAGTCTGATGCTTCATATAAGTGTTGTGTATTTTCTTCTCCTACAATAGTTTTGCTGACTCCTTTATACAACAAGAGACCGTGAGCCTGTCCAAACTGTCCATGGTGTAGCTCTAATGCATCTAGGACAATTTCATTTTCAATCCCGGTGACAGACAAACATTTTTTTACAATATTTATCAAAACAATCAGAAAGGATAAACTTTAAGCTTGGTAATCTGTGCTTTTAAGTATGGCCCAGAATAGCCCTTCATCATTTTCTGGGTACACTCAAAAAGGATAAACTTGAGGCTTAGTAATCTATGTTTTAAAAGAATGTTAAAAGTGTGTCATTTCCTCGCCTGAATGACAATATTTTAGCACAGGATCAAAGGGGAGGAAATCAGCGTCAAGGGCAACAACTTTGCATACAATTATGAAGTTGCATGAGGCGGTTTAATCTTATTACTTCCCTTGTTTTATGCCTTGACGCTCCATTCTGAGTGTTTGTTATCAAATGCTACAAAAGTGCCTGTTAACATTATATAATGCCTTCTCAAATGACGGATGGACAAGGTGCCCGGAAGACAGATGGAAAAACGCATTAAAGGAAGGAAGGAAGGAAGGAAGGCTGAGAGCGAGGTACAAGAGAAAGATAACGCGTACATAATAATCAGTATACTTGTACATGGCTCATCTTTCACACTTTGAACATACATGTATAATATAGATTTAATATCATCAAAATAATGTATCCAGATACAGTTTCGAGCAAGCAGCGACGAAAAGAAGTTTATACTTCATTGGAAATTGACAGAAAGGGCGAGTAGTATTCAAAGCATACAGACTGTAAGTAAAGAGATCACTGGCCTGTCGAAATTTAGGCAAGCGCCCTCCACCAGCTTTCCTCTTTTTTATACGTCGATTATTTGTACAATTATACTTAATAGTCTATCACATGTATATACTCTGTTAATATGTATACAACATCATGCACTAATTGTTGTGAATACATGAAATATTGGTGATTCAAAATCCTGAAATGCAATGCTGGAATTCCAATAGAAGGCCGTCATTTTATATTGTATTTCACCTGACAATGAAAATTTTCCATACAGGTAGTTCTTTCATTAGTTTTCATGGGACCTGAGATCCAATTTGATCGCAGTTGTTCACAAGTTGTAATGCAACAGATCTAGCGGTGCTAATTCTGGGTATACTGCAAGAGAACACCCAGATTTTGACGGAGCAGCCTGTCAAGCCGATGTATTTCACCTGACAATGTGACAATGAACATTTTTCATACAGGTAGTTTATATTCTTTCATTAGTTTTCATGGGACCTGAGATCCAATTTGATTGCAGTTGTTCACAAGTTGTAATGCAACAGATCTAGCGGTGCTAATTCTGGGTATACTGCAAGAGAACACCCAGATTTTGATGGAGCAACCTGTCAAGCCGATGTCAGGTGATATCACGTACACCAGACAAAATATCCCAGGAAAACAAACTGTATAGCAACTATATTATCCTAGCCCTGTTTACCTGATAAATACGGTGTTATCACAGCATTTCGATTTCTAGGGACCAGTTCATAAATCCGAGTATTCTCTAGAAGAAAAAAAAAAGACTCGGCATCAAAGCAGTATGCGAGTACGTGATGCCAGGTCCTGAGGCCCTTCTGGTACCATTAAAAAATATCCTATTATTAATATTTCGGGTGCCCCTCCAACCCCTCCCATCTTCTCCCAAAAAGTGTACTTGATTTCAAAGTCTAGAAAAATTCAATGATTTGTGGGATTGAAATTCGGCACACATTAGCAGATGGAATATCGTCCACTTTAATGCTGCACATTTTAACCCTCTAGGACCCAAGATACCGTTAGAAATTACATTTTTCTATGTATTAGGTAAAAATTGTGCATGGCTAGGATGAACACGGAGCCAAGGAAATTTAACTTTGACTTTTAAATGCATTTGTCAAGATGAGGTCAATCATGATATAATATATATGGTACATAAAATATATATGGTACGTTGAGGAATCCCGTTTCATTAATGGCATAACATAATAGGATACATTCTCAGACCTCCTGTGCCAAATATGGCACAATGGGTCCTACAGGGTTAAATATGTAGATTGCATGGTTATATCACAGCTCAAAAAACAAAAAACTACATGTCTAATAAAGGCATGCCTGGTGTGCATTTTAGCACACTGGTCCCACCATGTCTAACTTTTTTTTTTTGCTTTGTTGCCGTGACATAATTATTGCAACTAAATCAATGCAACTTGCAACAATTACGCCCTATAAGTGTCTTGTCTGTTAATGCGCTTCATTTAAAATTGTATCCGTTTCTTTGAAACTCTTGAAGATATACGACTTTGAATTAAGCAAACTTTTTGAGGGGGTGGGGGA
>JAWQUT010000128.1:504129-517444 GCA_033807755.1 Ellobium chinense | reverse complement strand
GGGGGGGGGACGGGCAGGACAGGTATAAAATAAATATTACAAGGAGATCAGTTGACAGTGCACAAAAAAAAAACAACACAAGATCTGTGGGCGTGCGCAAAATCCTTACGTTAGTTAACGCACTGCGGTAAACACGAGAAACTCCCTAAACATTCATATAGTTCACTATGGTTAACGCAATACGTTAACTAACGAACGTATTATACATACGGCCACCGGAACCGTATTTGTACATACAGTACATTAACATATTATATTGGCTATTATTGGTTATTTCAGACACAACCCAAACATGACGAAATATATAGAATTGTTAGGAACTACTGGATCACAAAGGTTGAAGAACGTATGTGCATTTATTAGGCTAATAGTGTCTCGTGTAAAATAAGATCCTGAGAGTGTGTGCGAGCCCTCTCTTTTATTGTATGTGTGTATGTGTGTTTTGCGCCTCTGTATATTATGCTCGTCATATTCTAATTCCTATGCTTTATCTGTATCGTTTGCTCGTATGTATACTATGTATAATCTGAGCTAATAAATTTATTGTTATTGTTATTGTTATTGTTAGTGGTTAATCCCACAATACACCAAACCAATCAGAGGGAAAGTTGTATGGGGTAGGTCCTTGTGCCTCTCATGACAGTGAATTTCTCAGCCACATACTAACAGAGAAACCTGCAGGTGCAGGTGTCTTATCATTGGTCTCACGGAAAATACAACTTAAAGCGATAGACTACGTGGCACCTGAATCCTGCGTCATCTTTTGAGAATGCCCTCTCAAAAGGCGCAAACCGTATATAAACAAATGACAGAAAGCAGCGTTATAAGTACCGAGTGAAGGATTAGGGCAACATAAATCAGCTCGAAGCACAGGAGGTTTGGGGAAATTCATTGTTAAAATAGAGGTGGTCTAGCAATCGGAAGTTGGCACGCGATGACTTGATTACAAAATATAGACTAAACTAGAGCGACGCCATTTTTGGGTCCTCCTCCAAGAGAATTTTACTTCCCCACACACTCTTTGGACAAAATGGCGGGCAGAGTGACATCATCAGTTTACTTTCTTACTCTTATATACAGTTAAAGTGACTGGTATTTTTTTTTTTGTGTATTTCCATTCACAGCGAAAAAGAAATTTGCATTTCCTATATAAATATTAATCTCTGCTCGTCTTGCAGCATTGTCACAGATATACGCCCGTCTCATCTTCGTTTCATGTTACACAAAATGTTAGGAGATACGTCACGCAGTTATATGATACGCTAACAATGGAAAAGCACAATACGCTAGATAATTTAAAGCTTAAATGTGCGACAGCTCACAACTTCCAGTAAGATTATGATATATCTGTGAAGACAGATAGACTGTCTTTACTGCAGACTAGTTTCTGAGAAGGGTTTGTTGTTGCTTTTTTGTCAGTCAGGAACAACTTGCATATATTAAAACAAGGAAGTTCTTCGACCATTTTTTTTTCTTGGTGCAAGGGTAGATCCATTTTATCAACATTCTTGGAAGAAAGCAAGAAATAGGCAAATAGGCAGATCAATTTAGAAGCACAGGTAGAAGAGAAGACGGCTACAAAGAGAAAAAGGGAGAGAGGGAGAGAGACAGACAGACAGACAGAATGACCAGCACAGAGAGGAGAAAGGGCATGTAGAAAAGAGTCATATAGAAAGAATAATGAAAGCAACAAGAGCGGGAGAAAGATAGGAATGAGGGAAAGAGATAAGGAAGAAGAGGAAGTTCGGGTAGTTATGAATCTCGAAATGGTCCAAAGTTTAAAATAAACAACCATGACATTCGCAGTACAATTTTAAGCACCAGCGCACTTTTTAAAGTACTGTGGCATAATAAAAATACTCATTCAAAGCCGATGGAGCATAGCCGGGTCCGCCAAGACCCTTGCAGTGCACCTTGTGTATGCTACGACAGGCTGTATCAACGTAAAAACGAAATAACAAAACCTACTACTAGAAATAATAAAAAATGGAGAAAAAAAGGCCACTGCATTAGAATAAATCCTTTAATGGCGTCATCGTTTGTTGTTGTTGCCTGTAGCGAAAGTAATATTAGAAGAAGGATGTGTAGATCAAGCCGGGAGATTTGAAGACTGCTTGACAAAACGTCTTGAGAGGAGTCGATCGACTGCATATCACAACGCAGGACTTAGAAAATAGCAGCAGCAACAACAAGAGAGCGGGCACACCCATTACTGGTTGAAATAGGTGTGCCCCTGATTTTGCAATATGATTTATAAGAAAGAAAAAACTGATCAAATTAGTGTGACGTATCGTTACACCCATACCACTTTCGCCTAAATCATATTACTTTATCTTCTTTTTCCTATTTAACCAAATGTAGAGTTTTGACTCGTTATTATATCCCAATTTTACAAGCCAAACCACATCTGCCTCATTTGTTTTGCTTTGTGCAACCGACTGAGAGCGCTGAATTTCTCAAAACCACAATAAATGACTTAGGCGAATGTGGAATCAGCGTTATGGGATAAGATTTTATCAGTGATTAAGCAGAAACACCCTAGCGGAGGATCCAAGCTGAAGTCACTCTAGCGTTTACCAATAGCCCATGTTATACCGAAATCCATGGAGGTGATCACAGTATTAGAGTCCGTATTATCAAGTGACTTTATGTGCGCTCAGTAGAACACCACATTTATGTAGGGAAAGAGCGAGAGAGAGAGAGAGAGAGAGAGAGAGAGAGAGAGAGAGAGAGAGAGAGAGAGAGAGGTCTATGAGCGGTGGAAAAAAAATACAGTGGTATTCCTACAATGCAGTCAACTGTATAGACATAAACGTAGAGAAAAGACTACAGAAAGGGAACCTTCGAAGTCTACCTTTAAATTTAGAGATGTTGATGGTGGCAAAGCACAATACACTTGATGATTTATAGCTTAGAATCAACCACCCAGGAAGAATGCTTATTACACGACAACATATAATTTAGTTCAGGCCAATATATCTGTAGGAGTGTCTTCATATTATCTTCACAGTAAAACTATTGCCTGAGAAGGTGTATATTTTTTTCTGTTTCACAACACTCAGGAGCAACTTGCATAAACTATTAAGTTCTTTAAGCTATGTTATTTATTTCCCATGAGTAGATCTACGACATCATTATGTTTCTTAAAGAAATAAAAATGCAAAACACAGGCAAGGTGGGAGACCGCAACAGACAGAAGAAAGAAAGAAAGAAAGAAAGAAAGAAAGAAAGAAAGAAAGAAAGAAAGAAAGAAACCGCCAGCAATCAACAAAGTGAACAGACAGGTCTGGGATCCAGTGGAGGAATGAATGAAGACGACAGAACAGAGAGGAAGGAAAGAAGGAGGGAAGAAGAGAAGAAAGAAAGGAAGGAAAGAGAGAAAGAAGAAGAGGAAGTCCGAGTAGTTATAGATCTCCAACTAGTCTGAGATCTAAAATCAGCAGCCCTGACAAGACAGTTTCAAGTACAAGCCCAGATTTCTGTAACAAGAGTGTTCACGGTGAGCTCTGTCCACTTTATCTCTCTATTTTTCTTTCTGTCTTGCCCTTCAGAACATACACGTATAAAATCGCGGCTTGTGTTTAGGCGAAATGGGCAGTGCAGACTCTACTGTTGTTAACAGGTCCATGCCAAAATCAAAACACAATAGCAATCGCAACTTCGCAAGACCGTATTTTAAAGTATAGCCGGATGTAGAGAACAGCTGATGAACCGGTGTGGCTTGTCTCAAAGCCCTGCCCCTATCGTGTTCATAAAACTTTCCCTGTCACACAATATTTCACGACGTGTCATGTGTTTCAATTGTGCTAGTGTTGCCCATATTATGCATTGTCTTCCAAGATTAATTTTATGTCATTCCTTTTTTCGGTGTCAGATGACTGCCAAAGACGAGCACGAGATGATTCAACAGCATCACCTGACGTGACGTCATCCAGGAGAAGAGAGACAAGGGCAGACAAGCAGGTAAGGCGTCCTGACTAGAGTACATGATATCGACCATTAGCATTATTATGTGAAAACACAATTTCGCTATCTACTTAAGACAACAACAACTGCATGATGCCCCCATGTCGTTTGCATTACATACACCTCTGACAGCTTGGATGGGACATAATGTCATTTTGTGGCTCACAACCTCACGGCGGAGCAGGAGAGTCAGTGCGGACAGGATAGAGGTCAAAAGCGTGTCATAATCTCAATATACTTAGCAGCGAACGCGGATTACGAAATTTCGTTGTCATTTTGTGATGAAAAATTACGTCTGAGAAAGGGGTGAATTATTTTTAGTTCATTTTTTTTTTGGTAAGACAAAAATGCATAGTTTTACATACATTATGCAAATGAAACACCGAATAATAATATTGCTTCAAAAAATGTAATGTTTTATTTGTTTACATCCTATGTAAGAGCACAAACTTTCATACAGTTACACTGTCCGTAATATTGCAAGCTTTTCTCTCTCTCTCTCTCTCTCTCTCTCTCTCTCTCTCTCTCTCTCTCTTTCTTTCTCTCTTTCTCTCTCTCTTGTTCTCGTTTAGTCTGGTTCTTTCTTTCTGTTGCTTTTCTTTCTTTCTTTCTTTCTTTAGTTATATATTTATTTATTATTATTTTTCTTCACCCCCCTCTCTCTCTCTCCCTCTGTCTTTCCCGCATTTCTCTCTCGCATTACTCTCATTTTCCTTTCCATTTCTGCAAATTTGCAAATCATCTTAAATTTCTAGAGGCCATTTTTTTAAGATACGGTCTGATGGCCTCCGCACTGTGACTACATGTGAGCAGTCGGGAAGTGTGTCGGGGTCACGGGTGAACGCTATATGCTCATATGTGAAAGTTAGGGACAGATTCAGGCAGCAGGTATTTAAGAATTAAATTGCTGTGAGGTTAGCGTCCCTGTGGTGTAGTGGTGTCACGTTCAGACTTGCAGGCTGAGAGACCCTGATTCGATTCCCGGCAGAGGCATGAAAATCTTTTAGTGTTTGATTTTTTTTGGTCTGTCTTTTTAAAAACTAATAATTCACAATAATTTGGTAAAATCCTTGGTGATACACCTTCCTTAAATAGTATGTAACATCAGCAAAATTAACAGACTGAGCTCACATTCCTCCCCCTTTATAATAAAGAACGAATACAACATGCCTTGCCACCGGTTACATAGTCACTCCACTTCTTAAATCAGTTATTATCCCTAGTTCACAATATAACATGTGGACAAGACAGAAGCTTCGGGTACCAGCTTTTGTCACCCACCTCTGATCACGTCTGAACTGAAGAAGAAAAGATAGGTCGACATTAATACTGCTAGAGTATGTTCGATGAGAAGCAGTAGAGCAGGGTTCGATATTAACACTGTAAGTCTACGTTCAGGATTTGCAGTGCAGTGTAATCCCCAGTTCTTTTGTCTGATTCATGGTACTAAGTAATCAAGAGTTGTTGACATTGATGTGGGGTTTTGAACAGCAGTACATAGATAGGAGAGTGTGTCCCCCCAAATAAGAAAAAAAAATGAGTGCCTATCAGGTACCGATCTTCTTAGTCTGAATCCTGGTTGGCTGAGAATAATCTCTGCCTTCGTTTATCGTGATAATGTCTATTTCTTGGTGATCAGCGCGAAAGATACTACGGGTCATCTGTTGCAGTACTATGTCATCTTTTTTTTTTTCAATCTACGAAAACATATTATGAACAAAGATATGAGAAGCTGAAGCTACAATAGTTTCAGGACTATAACCAAAATGAATTTAAGCCTGCTGAAGTTTGGAATGATTCCCGCTGTTTTGAATATAAGAGAGAAAGGAGGAGAGAAATAACACACACAAAAAACGGGCGGAGACGTAAAGAACAACAAAATGATTCAATGAAGGGTAGGGGAGAGGCCCAAAACTAGATGCCAGCCCAAGCTTATAGGGAAAGTGGCACAGATAGCTTCCAAAGTCCATGGATCCCCGAACCCAGGTAGGACTACTGATTGTATATTATCTGTAAAAGAAAAACTGGATATTTGGTCTATGCAATTACTGAAGTGGATATGGCACACTGATGTAGGATAAGCTGATATTAATGAAAATATTCATCCTTGCACCTGTTTTCAATGAACGTATTATTTTCACAGATTCAGTGACAAACTACAACAGATACCATATTTTGTACCTTTTACATCTCGTACAATAAAGCCGAAATTATTATTATTAATATTATTGCCGAAATTCTTGTGGGTACTAAGTGATATCATCATGATGTGATTGTAGAAAAAACAGCCTGTAGATTCAACTGGCCCGAGAATGCTCAGAGAGCGTGTAGTTTATACAATCAAACAATGCTGGCAACGTTTCATTTCGACAGTATTACTTGTAGGTAACGTGAAGTCGATTCCACTTAATCTCAATCTTTTTTATTGCAACTTTGGTTCAATGACAATATTATCCAGGAACTGAATCTGTGTAAGAAGCTCTGGATAATCGCAACTCCTGTTATTTGCAACTATTCCCTCCTACAGTCAAGTGCATTTTGGATCTGACCTGATGAAATAATAGAGAAAATCGTGAAGACCAATGGCCACAGGGGGTCATCACACTGCCCAGTTTGCTTCTCCCCAAAGCCCCAGATGGCCTCATATTCTCCAACCCTTATGACAAACTGGCCCAGTATTCATTGAATTGCGCCAGGAAAGAAAACGTGACTTGCTCTCCCGGGTCTAACACGCTTGTTGCCTCATAAAACCCCCAGGGATAAGAGGTAACCAAACAGAATATATCACCCCTACAATCCCTGTAATTTTCCTTTATGTTATCTATAAAGGACACCACTCGATTTGCATTGCAAATATCGCATTACTTTGCTGGGCCACAGCCCGAAAACCTTATGAGGGAATAATATAATGTTTATAACTTGAAACAAAAGAATGTGGAGGGGGGAGGGGTGGCGTTAAGGCTATACATAATATGTTTGCGTTTAGCTTATGTAAATACCTTTCATCTTGGCAAACTAATAGGCTTTTTATCATTTGACAAAACATGACGGAGAACTTATGGGAAATCAATACATATATTTACTGTTACCACAGGTGACCAGAAAAAAATAATAGTCATGCAATTCTTGGCCGAATTCGATTTGTTCTACTTTCGTTCATGCTTCCTGCTAGACTCAGACTGTTCATGTGGCTGATATCTGGTGTCTTTTGGGTTGCTAATAGCTGTGTGAGAAATTCATACAATATCAGCAAAGGTAAAAATCATAATACTGTATTCTGCTGATAGTGCTATTGTGTTGTGTTGTGTTGTGTTGTGTTGTGTTGTGTTGTGTTGTGTTGTGTTGTGTTGTGTTGACAAGAACACATTTGCAAAGTGTGAATGCATTGTAAGGATGTTATTCCTTTAAGGTTTTCTTTTTCTTTGAGATTACATGATTATGTTGTCATCAGATGGTGTAGTACTGGCTACAGTGCTAGATTATGACTAAATGTTCACGAATAATAACGTTATGATGGACTTCCTACAAGTCTTTTCTTACATAGATATTCATATGATAAGAGGATGAACTTGATGGTTACATCTCTTTGTCCTCTTCCAAGACATTCTGGCGAACACTCAGGCTACAATCTGCGGAGTGTTGTATTGGCGAGAACTCGCTTTTCAATTGCTTAGGATTTTCTTTTCTGGGTCTGTGTTTTGGAGACTACGTGATTACGTTGTTGTCATCTGATGATACCATACTATCCACAGTACTAGATTATGACTGAGGGTTAAACAGAGTTAAAAAATAAAAATGTCATGCTGGGCTTTCTACACGTGTTTTTCTCACTTCAGTTTTCCTCTGATAAGAAAGTGGACATAATGATTTCATCATTTTGCCGTCTGTTGGCTGTCCTCAGACATGTTGACTGGCTCTCAGGCTCAAGCTACAAAACTGCCTATCTAGAAACCCATCCATAAGTTTAATTTAAGTCTCACCGTAATGAAGGTGATTAGTACAGATAGTTGAAATCGTAAAGGTAGACCGAAATAATATGTGTTCCTACAGTTTAGATGCTTTGTCAACCCTGTTTCACTGCCTCAACATGTGAACAATAAACCACACACTTTAGCAGCTGCACGCATCACCTGCTTTTCTGAATTCACAAGAGAACCATCAAACTGATGCATATTAGTGTATTTATTTAATTCTTTCTAGTCTAAAATGAACTATATCTCAGTTATGGTTATTGCGCCGGAATAATGAAATAGTGAGGTAAAATGGCACCCCGTTTGATTCGATTCTATTATCGCTAGACTATATTACAACGTTCCTAAAAATTGTCTGCGGCGACCACATGAATTATTGCAGCACAGAACTCTGTGGGATGATCAAACAACCCAATTAATATTGTCTGGACCCATTCTTATTTTTTTGTATGATTTACATCATATTTAGGAAGCTGGTAATGATGGATCAATTGTAGTGGTAGGGAAGGGACTGGAATAGGATGGGAATGGTATCATGGAGATATTGTCAGTTTTACACAATTTCTCTGCAGGCTATAGCGAATCACAACCGAAGAGATAATTTTTTGACCGAATTACCTGGCCGTTATCAGATCTGAATTTTTAGATGTATTCTCTTTGGGTGGGCAACGCTATTGGGAGGTAGAAGAGATCTGGGCTTTGCGATAACATGACGCTTAATTATTTAACAACCCGTTTTCACGCGTCCTCATTAACGCCCTCGACTGCAAACTGTGTTTGTCTCGTGCGTGTGTTTTTGTTTTCGCCCTTTTCCACTTGTTTCTCGCACTACAAGTTCAGCTGGTTGTAAAAATACTGCAGACTAGCCTGCTGCATGTTTTTTGTTGGAGTTGAGCCGGTTACCAGAGACAATCATTAACATAATTAACTGAGCTAAGTTAAAAACACATGTTTTATGGTGATATAGTAGGGCAATTTTATAACGAATTAACTGCTCAAAAAAGACCTACTCCTGCCTAAAATTTGGTGGAGTAGACCTAAAAGTGGTGTTCAGTGACCCCAAGGCCTCAAAGATTTCTGAATTTTGAGAAATGATGCACAGAATATGCCCGATGTTATTTATGCAATTGTTTAAGGCCGGTCACCCACAGAAGTAAATGATGTGACCCAAATGAGGGGATTTCAATTTCGTGCTATGATTTATTCGCAATCCACAGGCACCGAGAGGTCTGCCGATTAGCAACAATAACAATAATGATAAGATAAATCGCTCAAATAACAAAACAATTATAATAATTAGGTTTATAAATCTCATATCCAGATCGATGCTTGCACATGCGGATTCACATTATTTTATCTCAGTAGGCCAGATCACTTGAGGACATTCTCAGTTCCAAGGGCATACAGTGCGCCTATAATTTACAGGCGGTGATAAATAGCTCTGTGACAATATATCTATCCCCTACAGCCAGGCACAGGTGGACTGCATAAAATATGAATCAAATGCTCTCACAAGGCATCTACAAAATGACTATGACGAGAATCGAACACACGAGCTTCAGTTCATGAATCCAACGCCGTAACCACCTGGCCAAGTTGTTTCACATGCAGACATGGGAACATAATATAGCCTACAGCAATAAACACTTTGACCCACATCATTATACACGGTAGCTTACAGGAAATTCGGCGACAGAAAGAAATGGAAGGACATATAGAGAGAAATTCTGGGTGAGAATCTTTTTCAGTGCAGTCGTGGCAAAATGGCGGACGGAGANCGGAGGGGGGGGGGGGCATCACTCTACTGTTTATCTTCATTTCCTCCCTTGACATAATGACAGAGGGCGCAGTTCATTCTAATATATTCTTACGCAATAACCGTTATCAGTGGGAAGTGAACACGCCGAATGGAACCAAATGTCCACCAGCTGTGATCGTCCTGAACAAGGAAAGCGTTTCAAGTGGCAATCAACACTCCACAGACAACATGGACTGTAAATTGACTTTCGATCAGGAAAGCACCATATACCAGGCGTATTAAAGACTGGCAGCAATAAATAATCGGAGATCGATCGTGCCAATCGGGTCATTGATTTCAACCACCGCATATCATCTGTTGGATAGTAAAAGTGTTTAGAAAACGAGAAACGATTTCATTGATCACCGCGGTACCTCGGTGCAAGTACTGTGTCAGAGTTCAGCCTGCCGTAAGAACTTGTACTGTACAAATGTGTGTCAGTGGCGTATGCTATGGTGAGGGCTTTTACCTAAATAGTCTGAGCTCCTTCCCCCTTCACCAAAAAACCAGCTCAATCTCTGCTGCATCCAATGACTGATGCATCATCATCTTAGGAATTGCTTCCACATCGTTTCCTCGAATACCACTCTATATATTTCATGTTTCCCCTCCTCCCCCTCCCCCCTTTCAATGCATTACAAAGTTATAGTGAGAAAGTATCTTACAGGCATTACACTCATTCTTCACGAGTTTTCTCAACAACCTACTAAAAGCTATTCCCGTTTCTCCCCACCCTCCACCCACCCCCCTTTTCCCTTCCTCCCGTCACGCCTATGATGTTTAGGCCATTACAGATGAGAAAGAAGTTCAAAAAGGCCCGAGGAAAAGACAGCAAATATAAAAAGGCGTGTCCGTCCGGCACCCACAGCTCAATGCACGGCAATTTATCAATAACATGGTGCAAATTGCTCGACGGGACTTAAGAAGGGTCTTGGGTGAAAAGAAAAGAACCTGAACCGGGTGGATTTTGTTTGAATGTGGGTTAACAACCAGCATTATTGATGGCGGTAATGTGTTACGCTTAATCGAACTAACACAGCGTGTGGTTACAGCAACATTGACAATAAACATACATGTACTATGGTGTGGCTATGGGAAAGGAGACAGAATGAAAGACAGAGAGATACAGATAGAGAGAGAAAGTGAGAAAGAAAAGAGAGAAAGAGAGAGAGAGAGATGTGCATAAATAATCATAATGGAATGGTCTTGTCTGTCACTGCAATTCTTGAGGCCTATGATGACGTCACAGTGAAAGGTTTCAATGGAAAAGACACGGAACAACTTTCGGCAGCTTATTCTCTAGTTGGCAACACCCTGGGACTCTTCCAAGAGTAAAACTACACTTTTCTTATTGGCATTGTAATGTTTTGTAGGCTGCAACAAATTTAATTGCATTAGATGAAATAAAAGTGCAGAGAGCGCGAGAGCTAATGGAAATAAAAGAGGCTCTTTACTTCTTTCGTTCCTTTTACTGGATCCATATTTTATAGTGGAACCTCTCCATGTATGATCGACAAATCGGCAGAATAATCAATTAAGCTATTGAAATTGCCAACAATGATCCAGGCTTTCACTCAGCTTTTTTTTTTTAATTTTTCTTTATTCCCTTTGAAATTTGGACGTGCGTGAGAAGAGATGTCTCTGACGTGAGGTGGAAGCAAGGTGTGGCATGCATGACTTTATATCGTAACAATTGATCAGTGCTAGATAAAATGTTGGGATGCCCCTGGGGATGTGCGTTTTACGAAATGTTCTTGGCCCTTTCCACCGAGTTCCAGCAATTGAGTCCAGACTCCCACCTCCCGAATATCAACAACTTTTGTCTGGGCATACTCATTCTTTACATCTGGGTAAAAGACTGTTAATGCTTTATAAAGCCAATAATCTTCATTTCCGTATATCATTATAGTTGGTCTGACACAAATGACAGTGGCAACAGACCATTATAACGGACACAAAGACACAACGCTTCACACCCAGGACCGTAATTAGCACCCGCTTAAGCAGCCCCAGCAATGCGGTTCTCAGAGATCAGAGGGCCTCCAACTAAAGGAGGAGAACACCGGAATAATGAGAAAGTATGAAGAACAGAAGGACACGAAAGAGCGATGGTCTTGCGAAGGAGGGGAGAGGAGCGCCGAAAGAGACAGTTACCACCCAGAATTCAGGCAAGATCCGAGCAGTCACTGCAAGAAACGCGGAGTATACCATACAGAGGTCAGTAAACGGTAGTCTGTGCTCAGTTCTGGATGAAAATCTTTCTGACAGATAGACACACCAAAATCCACCCGAGAAGAACGCGTTGTTTGTCTGGGAATGACCGCATGCAGGGCATGGTTGTGTAGCTTATCTCCCTTGTTTTCCAGTCTGTGAGCAATAACACTGGCGCATCCGGGCGTGTCCAAACAGCAGGGTTGCCACTTATAGAAACTTTCCCCCACGGTAGGATAAAATAGCTTTATAAAAACAGCCATTTTTTTCTTACTTAGGGAAAAATACTTTTTTCGTTACTTGCTGAGAAAAATCAGGATGAAATATGACTAAAACGCCTGGTTTTCTTTATTTTTTTTTAACAGTAAAATTATACTTCCCCACTAAATTTGCTTGAATATCGTGCATTGGAGAATATAGATTTAAAAACAAAAAATCACTCTCACTGTTATGGAAAGGCACATGACCATAGTGGCAACACAGCCAAAAAGTTACAAAGACGGTGAGAGGGTGGGGTGGGTGAAGAGGGGTCAATGTTCAAGGCAAACACAAAGTGGTATTGTTAACCTACCCTGCAGGTTGGTAGAATCAGTCGGTGTGTAAAATCCCTTCCTTTCATGAATGAAAATATTCAAGATCTAGACGACGCTTCTCTTTTTCACAAAGTGATTGGCTGGTTTGGTCTGCACTACACTACCTGCCCTTGAAACCGCCTCTGGTTGGAATTTGTTATAAGGATGATCTAACTTGCTTTCAGTCGCTAGTATCTGAAGCCTACGCATAACAATACAAGAGCGATATTGCGGAAGCCTCTTATTTAGGCTGGTTGGGTGATCAGTTATCAACTGAAAAACTACCTGTTCCTAGTAATGGTTTGATTTCAAACAAACAGGACTGCATAACAAAGACTAACTCTGAAGCTTTCAAAAGCAAATAAAAGTTTTGTTCTAAGAAAAAGCGAAAGTGTCTCGAAAAACTGGATAATCAGTGGCATGGAACATGATTCGAAAAGAGAAGCATTAGTCATTAACCCATGGTTAAAAAACAAAATATACGAGATATGGGGGCCTGTGCTAAAATGTGTCAGTTTCTCCAACAATAATATCGGTGCACCAGAGGTTTGGCAAATGAATTTTCATGCACATTTTTTGCTTTGAGGCATAGTCCACTAGTAAATAAATGTAACTGAGAGCTGGTCGATATAAGAAATTAAGTTATGGCTTTGTTATCATTGGAACTGACTGGAAAAGCTCCCATGGATGATCCATATGAATACAAGGGTGCCAGAAATCGTGAGCAGTGGACAAGACAACCAACCCTCAGAACTCCTCCCCCTTTTCAACTCCCCTGCCCTACACCCTTCGGCCCC
>JAWQUT010000128.1:465711-493769 GCA_033807755.1 Ellobium chinense | reverse complement strand
TTGAGGTTGAAGGGTGAAAACGGTTCTAGGCCTCTCTTGCCTCATCATTTTTCCCAACTCTGTTTCTTCCATAATCGTCCCTACGAATTATTCAGCCAGATCAAATCTTCACGACTCCTAACCTGCACATTGCGACTAGCAATGATTTTGTTATTGATCTCATTTGTAATAGTATGTATCACTGTATCTGTATGTATATGTTTTTATATAGTGTTTATTATATGTGTATTATAATTGAGATAGATAGCAGTGTATGGCAACGTAAAACAATTTCCCTGCGGGATAAATGAAAGTTCTATTATTTCTTCTACCTCTCTTTATAACTGTACTTTGTCGCTGCTCGTAAACTCATGCATTATAATATCCTGACCACTGCACTGTGTAGTTAGTGTGTTGATGCTGTGGTTTCTCGTTACTGGCATGTATAAGGGCCTAATGCACACGATCAATGTGCCTCTGTCAATATTAATCCGCTGATAAGGACTATAAATCAGTCTTCCTTTTTTCTCTACCCTTCACTTCAACGCTCTAGCTCTAGTCTTTTATTTCACCACCAGTGGCCGTATGCATACTCCATACGTTAACTAACGTACTGCGTTTATTGCAGTGAACACTGTTAATGTTTTGGGAATTTCCCGTGGTTACCGCGCAGTGCGTTAACTAACGTAAGGATTATGCTTACGGTCACAGCTTTCTTCATTTCCCCCCCTCTCCCTGCCCATTTCAGTTCGACCTTTTGGCCCTGTATCCCTGAAAACTTTGCTCACTCTTCACTTTCTTTATTTGAGGGGGTCTGCAATGTCCGTAGGGGAGGAGGGTGCTGGTGTTGTGGGGAGGGACAGGGGGAGATGGCAATGGGCAATCACAGACAGGCAATTTTTTTTTGTTTTTGGTATCATTTTGCGAGATGTCATTGAAGTCACTTATCGTAACATGTAAATCATCATCGTCGTCGACATCATCATCATCATTATTATCATCATCGTCATCGTCGTGATTACTGTCACCATCATCTTTCATGACCCCATTGTCATTATAATCGTTATTATCATCGTTACCATAATCGTCGGCATTATCGTCTTCATCAAAATCACATCATCATCATCATCGTCGTCATTATCATCGTCGTCGTCGTGATTGTTATTGTTATCACAATCATCATTGTTGTCAGTTAGTGGCGTCGCTTTATAGAGATCAGGTGTGTCTTGTGGAGCACCACTTGTTTATTCCCGAAAATAGAAGGGGTACATGCGAAAAAAAACATGTCTGTGAAATGTTGGTGATTTCCAGTTTTGAACAGAACCATTGTGGTTCAATATCTAAATTAACAAACAACCAGTGCAGTACATTAAAAGCTCCCAACATGACAGTCTAGACCAGGGACGCCCAGTCTTTCATCAGGAAACGTTTATGAAGATGATTAAGCACCGCAGATGACAATAGTGAGAATGAAATCAATTACTTAGATGCTGACTTAACGAAGACACAGATAAACATTCCTAATAAGTGTATTATCCTGTATGTACATCTGGTTATCTCTTTCTTTTAATAGTTCTTGTTTTCTCAGCTGTGCTCAACAAGCAACAATTATGTATAGACTATTGTTTGGTCTTTCTAGTTCATTGCGTCAGCTATTATATAAAAAGTGTAATATGATTTAGAGATAGAAATTCATTCGTGGGTCTTGAGTAGGATGCTGTCAACAGCAGCATAAATATGTATGACATCTATCACATGCACATATCGTAGATTAGGTCTCGTTGCAGGAAGTTCTGTCGTTATCATCCCTTTCCCCAGGCATAAAAAGCTAATCCCATGCACATTTACCGTGCTTGATGTTTACCTAACTCCACGCCCGCATACTGTTGTTGATATATTTTTGCTTGTTTGTTTGGTTTTATTCGTTTCTGTTCATTGGACAGACATGGGTCTGAGGCCCATCCCATGTGTGTTCTTCTATTATCAACCGAAAACCTCGCGCCATGATATGGACATATATTATTTATTACATGCTGTTGATATCTTTTATTGCATGTATTGTTATAAATGTAATACATCTTTGCGTAATTTCCGGTCGGCCTGGCTGCGTTGATAAGAACTTCGTAGGTAAAGTCAAGACGACCAGGTCAGCTTGACTTATTATGACATACCGAAGTGAATAAAACGTCTTTCCTTACATTCCGGCGCACTGGAGACGGGGAAAGTGGAATCTTTGTCAGAGCGGAATCTAAGCCAACTCTAACGTCGTCTGACAAGAGGGCTTATCTTTGCCAAAAATGTGCTCGAGAATACTGACTGGTTCTGTTTAAATTTTTTTTTTTTTGCTTCAGCAAGCTTTTTGTCAACTGTCTGCTACTTTATCAATTGCATTTGCTATTTAGTAAAATTATTTTCAGGGAGATACGTATTGACATGAAGATCATGAATGTGCAAAAAGAAAATTTTCAAGGGAAAACCAACCCTTTTTTTTTCGGGAGGTGTTACAGACATTCAGGATAGAAAGGGGCGGGGGGAGGGGGGGGTATACAGGAAATAAAGATGCATCACCAAGTTATTGCCGTCAAAGAGCCTGCCTACGATGGGATGAACTATGTGCCCTGTTACAGTATGACACATTCATATAGACCAGAATTAGCAGAAATAGTGACAAATTATGCCTCAAGTGTGAATGAAGACCTGACTTTTGAACTTGAGAGAGGGGGCAGGGTGCTGTACTGCGGCGACTAAAGAGGAGGCAGGGCAGTGTATTGCGGACACTAATGTTGACTTTATTATAGAGTTTTGTCTGTGAAAATGCAGCAGTATTAGATGTTATGTGCATTTATATTACATGCATGTACGACGTATCATCATGAATGAAGTATATAACTTTTTATGGCATTATAAAATGTGTTAGCTGGAGGGTAAAATAAAAGTGAATTTATATGCTTTTTTTAAAAATCTTTGTATGTCTCCTGTGTATAAAACAGTCCATAATATAATGTTATAAAGCGGTTATGATGATGTCAATCTAATGTCATTGTCCAGACAGACATTGTCGTCTCCCACCGTTGATCTATCATGAATTAAATGTCCTGAGCAAGTGGGCCACCCATCAATGTGCACCTCTATCCAATATGATGCACTCTTGTTTGCCTCACATTCTACAAGTTCAACAGACCATAATTTCTCCATTCCTGTCGGAGAAGACACGAATATGATTAGCCTATATTTACTTTTTATCTTGGGAAGAGGGGGAGGGGGGGGTAGCCTCAGCCGCGAGGGAGTGCAGATGAGTTAAATAAGTATTGAATTGATTCACGTGATTTTTTTTTTTTTTTTTGGCCCCTCATGAAGAACGTCGCACAGAAGATCAGTGACCTCTGCGCACGCATCACTGCACTGAACTTGACTGCACCTGAAAATGAAGCTTTCCGTATGGCTGGAAACCAACAAAATTATTTACCAGGCTGAAATTCCATGTATCTTGCAGCCAGTCAAAATGTGGCTTTTGGCTAAATTAAGTTACCGCACGTGGAAATGAGGCATTCCAATGGCTGGAAACCAACAAAATTATTTGTCAGGCTGAAATATTGTGTTTTGCGGCCAGTTAAAACGTGGCTCTTGGCCGAATTAAGTTACTGGTGTGACATAAAAGCTTAATGTGTGTTATTTCAATAAGTAAAAGAAGTTTTGGCCTATGATTACTCTGGCCCAAGATACGATTGTTTGAAGTGGACGGGGTCACTCCATGCAAAAGAGAAAACGTCCAAGAAAATTACGATTGAAGAAAGTTTTATACTATGTAATTCACATAATCTGCTTCAAAACAAAAAAAAGAAAAAAAACTTATCCACAATTAATCACCATTTGCACATAAAATCGTGTTTTATAGAGAGAAATGATTTTACTTTCGATTTCACCAATAAAGAAAAATTCGATGTGAAGTGGACCTATTTAAGCTTGACATCTGATTTCCTGACTGGCTGCAAAACATACAAAACATACACTTGAAGGATCAGATCATATTTAGCAGACCAAAACACCAGCAAAATATTAATATTTTTTTTTTTATTAAAGACACCTTCAAAACACATTTCCTGCGAAGCAGGGGGGAAGAGGCCGACACGGACGAAGCGATCTGACAGAGGACTTCCTGGGGAAAATAATAAAAATGATTGGACAAGACAGACAACCACTTCCCTGTTGCGCACAGCTAGAAGCTGAAAACAGAAATGGTCTGGGGAGCTTTGACCGCTCGAGTTCTGCAGGAAAACCTCTCCAATCTAGGGTATATCAATTTTTGTTATTATTAAAAATAGACACCTTCAAAACACATTTCCTGCGGAGCAGGGAGGAAGGAGCATAACGCGATGAAAAGATTTGACAGAGGACGTCCGGGCGAGAAAAATGAAAGAGATCAGAGATCGGACTAGACATTTCCTGTTGCGCACAGCTGGAAGCTGAAACTAGAAATGGACTGGGGAGCTTTGACCACTCGAGTGTCTGCAAGAAAACCTCTCCAATCTAGGGTATGTCAATCTTTATTTTGTTTTAGTTTTTAAAGAATTGGCACCTTCAAAACATAATTCCCTTTGGAGCAGAGAGGAGGGAAGTGGACGCCGAAGGAAAGGTTTGACAGAGGACGTCCATGGGAGAATTATGGAAGGAATCGATCACGACAGACAGCCATTCCCTGTTGCGCACAGCTAGAAGCTGAAGACAACAATGGATTGGAGAGCTTTGACTGCTCGAATGTCAGCAAGAAAACCTCTCCAATCTAGAACATATCAATCTTTTATTTAACCAATAAATAAAGGCACCTTCAGAACATATTTTCTGCGGGGGCTTGACAGAGGACGTTCAGGGTAGATTTATTATGAAAGAGATCGGACAAGACCGACAACCACTTCCCTGTTGCGAACAGCTAGAAGCTGAAAACAGAAATTGTCAGGGGAGTGGAGAGCTTTGATTGTTTGAGCGTCTGCAAGAAAACCTAGGGTTATGGACAAGGAAATGGAATGGATGGCATCGAACAATGATACCTTACAGGTAATCATCAGCCAAACTGGTCCATTCTGGTTTCTTAATATGTTTTTTTTTCTCTGAATCCGTTTTTTTTTTGTTTACCCCTGGTGTTGATCTCTTTATATTAACTTTGGCTCGAATCCTCTCCTTTGTGGACAAAAAAAACCCAAAAAAATTCAGCAAATCAGCATGCATGCTAGTAATGCAATAAACTTCCTTGTCACTTATACCTGCAGTTTACGATTTCATGATCGCGTCAAGTACCCATCTCACCACAAGAACAGAGATGGCATCTATAAGTTGCATCGTTAAGCCAGACTTGAGGGTGAAATAAACACTAAGTGTGCCTTTGCAGTGGCTTATCTTATAAGTATTATCTATACCATGCATGTCTACAAATGACAGGCCATAAAATGGTGAAGGGGGTGGTGGCTGTAATGTCTACATTTTTTTTTGTCAGTGAGAGACACTATGTGATGCCTTTCTGTCTTATCAAAGTTGGATCATTCCCACCACCACCTTCCCTGCCCTCCCCCCNTTTATGAAATCTTGTAAATCTCTAGACCTGTACTCATTATTATGCATAGGTTCTATAACGCTGTACAAAAGGCGGCCTCACGCCCTCTGCAAATACCGAAGTTCTTGGTTTCTTTTAATGTTTGTGTCTCTATTCTATCAATGTGTGTCTAGTCTAAATGTGTTCAGTGTAAACAGAATGTATGTAGTATCCATGAAGGATATATAATATTTTGAGAAAGCGCTGCCCTGCATATATCTGCGTGGCACCAGGATGGTTTACCTGCCTTTTTTCTAAGTTAGCCCGTGTGTCCGCCATACGCTTCACTGAACCGGAAGCCCACACAGTATCTGTGCGTTCCCCTCATGTGTCCACTCCTAAGACTTCTAGATCTATTTTGTTTGGGTGCAGACCTAAGAATAGTCTGAAGGTCCCACATCGCAATCCACTAGGGATCTTTTTAGGACTCATACTACAATACTAGATGGCTTGCTTCTGCGTGATCCATAATCATAGACTGGTCTAGCTGAATTCTGGATGAGGCTGAAGTGCATTTTTCTGAACGTCTCTATTGTCTTGACATATTTTCATAAGGCAACTGCTGTATCTTTATAATAATAATAATAATAATAATAATAATAATAATTCTAATAATGCTGCTTATAACTCTCGTGTCCAGGTTAATGCCTGTTCACGCGACTTCACGCTATCAATACCCTGGCAGGTCTGATCATTCTAGGACTGAGCTATTTAATAAACTTGTTGTAAGTTGTTGTTGTTGTTGTTGCTGTTGTTGTTGTTATTGATGTTGTTGTTGTTGTTGTTGTTGTTGTTGTTGTTGTTGTTGTTGTTGTTGTTGTTAACATTCCAAACTCCTTGCGGAACATACGGTGCCGCTGTCATGTATAGGCGCTGATCACTAGCATTCTGACAATTTTATTATCTTTTACTGCCTACAGACAGGTACCTATTTACTGACAAGTGGACTGAGGAAAATGTGAATGAAGTGCTTTCTCAAGACACCTACGACATAACGTGGTCGAGAATCAAACCCAACACCTTTAGATCTTGAGTTCAACGCCTCGACCATTCGACCATTATTATTGTTATTAATATTATTATTATTATTATTGTTGCGTAATGCAAGCCTACAGCTTTAGTAATGTGCGCAAAAATGGGATCTTGCGCTTAGCATGTCATTCTTCGTGACTGTTAGCCAGTTTTCAGGACAAGCCATTAGTAGGTCATTATGATGTTTCATGTGTGATATATGCAAAAGCTGGGCACAGCAGTCTTAAATGAACTCAGTTGTGTCCCTTCTCGTGAAGCCATATTAAATTGTCAGCTCAATCTGTAGCAAAGGCCTACTCTAGAAATTCAAGCAAAAGCTTCTGGCTTGAAAATAAGTCTTCTTAATTCTTGCCACGCATGATTTATCCTATCCTAGTCTACACTGAGCACTCATTAACAGTATCGTCGACAACTTGCACACTTGGAAGAGAGTTTAAAGTCTAACTAAAGGGAAAAATAAATTGCAAACTTGAGCTATGGTTTACTCTACTTACAGTCCATAACCTTAAACCTAACCTTCTCCCGACTCTTAGACTTCATTCCTAACAACAACACGGTACTTTATACGGGTTAATACAGTCCGTCCCTCCTCAGGGAAGCCGCGTGGCCGTGCGGCATGTGAATCGTTCTCATAATCTGAAGATAATAAAAGTCTTAGTTTTGTGAGTTCGATTCACCTAATCGGACGGTTATAGGGCGGTGTCCATGAAAAAAGACTCTTAGCTCCTGTTTCTTACTCCACTTAAGTAAAGATGAGTAACTGACTTTAGAGCTGGTTAAGGGAAGGGGAGGGGGGAGGGTAAGGACGCTGCATCGTGGCGACTAGCGATGAATAGCTATGAATTTTATTTGTAATACTGTGTACATGTATTTATATGTACAATGTTTGCGGTTCTATATTTATGTCGCCTATAAATGAGATGTTCACTACAGAGTAAACAAGTCCCCCTTTTGTGTTTGCGTGAATGCGTGTGTGCGTGCGTGCGTGCGTATGTGCGTGCGTGCGTGCGTATGTGCGTGCGTATGTGCGTGCGCGCGTGCGTGTGTGTGTGTGAGAGAGAGAGAGAGAGAGAGAGAGAGAGAGAGAGAGAGACATAGACATAACCTGAGCATTTAACAAGATATGTCTACCACTCTATTTTTGTATTATTGTATTTGTAGGATACATATACCCTAAAGAAATCTCGCCACACATTGTATAGGATTTAGAGGGAAGATCAGACATCATCTTTGGTAAACATAATAAAAATAAAATACACGGAAATACTTCAGTACACACACAGACACGCTAACCATGCACCAGTTCGGACTGTCATTCACGTCCATAAAGATGTATCAGTCCAGCCTTGCTTGCCTCAAGGGTACTTCTCGCACTCATAAAAAAATGGATCTTAATGGTGATTTTATGGGTTCACTAGAGAGCTGTGGCCGGACGATTGCATCTCAGGTTAACGGATTTGGCCTAACTTTCATTGATAGGACTGCTGTGTATTGTATTATATTATCAGTTGGTTGACAGGGAATGTGGGAGGTGGGCGGAAATGAAAAGCGATGAAGAAGGCAGTGATATGTGATGTAGAGAGACAAAAACGTGACAGTATTACAGATATTGTGAGGTCCTTCTTGGGGTGGGGTTAAAAAAAGAGGGGGGAAGGAGCAAACATACAAACGGACAGATTGATTGATGGATGGGTGGATGGATGGATGGATGGATGGATGGATGGATGGATGGATGGATGGATGGATGGATGGATGGATGGATGGATGGATGGATGGATGGATGGATGGATGGGGAGAATGGAGAAGATGAATAAATGAATGAACAGCCAGCCAGACTGAGAAACTGATTTTTAAATGGCAGATGAATGAACGAATAAACATTGGAAAGATAAGTTCGGCACATATCAACATCTAGATATTTGTTTTGTTTACTCAGGCTTCTAAGTGAAATTTTACAATAGTGCACACTTGTGATTGAAATGACACAAACTAGAACCAGTGGTAATATAATATGGATATATTTTATTCCTTCGTAAATACCAGCATCTGAAGGTATATTTATGATATGTAAGATCAAATACAAAAAGGCAAAAACTTATATTGTAACATATTTGAAAAGGGGATATGAAAAGCAAAAGTTATTAAAAACGATTGATAATTTCCTAATTATACTTTTGACTCATTTGTACTGTGTCAGAGAATCAAACAGAATTTGAGACTGAAAACGGACACCAAATTAATGCTGAGAATAATCAGTCTACTTTGCTTAAAGATTATTTGGTTTAATCACCGTTAAATTGTAATATATTACATATGAAAAACTGTGTACAAAGCTGTGTTCTACAGCAACGATTTCATGATAATATGAACTGTACTACCATACTAACATTCCATAAGTGTGCGGGGGTCATATGAAGTTAAAATACATTTATAACAGAATAAAGACAAAATTCAAGACTTGCATCCAACCAGTTTATCCAGGCAAACAAGGCAATACTCACATCACATGTTGTACTTTAATAATGTTGGATCATTTACTGCTCCCAAATACACCATAAGAATTAACAGCTGCTATGACTTGATAACGGAATAATTCAGAGCTCCTTAATTTCCTGAGGAGTTGTCAGATTGAAAGAAAAGATCTCACTGCTCCAGCTATGGAAGAGCAATATGATGTGACTTTCTGAAAACAAAGTTGAGATTATTATAATGGACAAAAACACTGAAAACAAAAAGTTTTTATCTTGAAACATATATACCAAGTCCAAGGAACCAATCCATAATTTTGTGTTTATGAGATGTCCAAGAACATGATAAAGCTTTGATAAATAGAAAATAAGGGACTGGGAACCAGCAAGACCTTTCAAGTTTCAGGTACAAGAGATCTGAAGGCATGAGGACCTGCTGTATATCTGGTTGCCACCAAAAAATTTCACTTAATTTCAAAGTCTTATTACTTCAATTATTCACAATTCATACAGTTGAAATAAGGCACACATTAGCAGATCAATACTGCCTGCTGATGCTGCAAATTTCAAATAGCTAGAGGCTATGATTATGTCACAGTTGAAAAGTTAAAAACAGATATTATATCTAAGAACACATGGGCAGACACGCATAATTTTTTGACACATACATTAAACTGTTTTTGCTGGACAAATAAATAGTACACAGATCAATGAAAATTAAAATATTTGTAGACTATATCTGCTTGTAAATGTGCTTAAAATTGTATTCCAGTTCTTTTTTTAAACTCATGAAGTTATTGGACTTTGAATAGAGGCTTTATTTTGAGGCCACCTGGTTTATTTACTGAAATGAGGCAGTTGTAAATGAAACATAAACATACACAATGCCATGAAATCTCTGCATTTACCTTGGGGAAAGTTTATGATCCTGTATATGCACCCTGAATTATGGATTTTACTGCATGTAAAGTGTGATAATGTTGACATGAATTATGGCTGCATAAGTCAAGGATCTTTATTAACAGCAGTACCTGTTTTCGGTCTATGATTGCATGAAACAAGCCCGTGATAATTTTATTGCCCTGTTGAAAATAAGTTTTTCATAGGCTGAACAGTAGCAAGTCAAGGTCTGTGAACTCCCAACTCTTCTATATCTTAGTTCTTCTACAAGATGAGTGAAATAAATCACCTAAGTAATAAACAGAAGTGTACTCATCTGTGATAAAACATTTTACATTATGCTCTTAAATACATTATCAAAGTTGTGCAATCAACTTTTCAACATTTGATTAACCATGATAAAAAACACAGCTTCTAGCTTCTTTCGTCAACATTTTGCTGTAGTCAGTTGTGATTATTAATGTTCTTATGCTGTTGTCTCATTCTCAAATTTTGTCCCCTCTTATGTTGCTGTAGTTTGTGCTTGTAAATGATAATTCTAATGAGACTGAAGCGGACAGAATACTTTTTGAAATTCTTGTTTCAACTCTCTCCAAATATCAGCCAATACTGTCACTTTTGATGAAGCTGTGAGCAAGGCAAATTTCCATTGTATTTTAGAGATAACTGGCCCAGGACATTAAAAGGAGTTTGTATCCAGACACTGCACTGGAACAAAAGTACCCTCTAAATGGCACGCCCATATGTCATGATTTGAAGACATATATTTCAGACTGAAGCAACCTCAAGCTAAAGGACAGTCAAAAGAAAGATTCATTCTTCATTTTCTGAGTTTCTGAGGCTTTCCTGAACACACTGCACGTCTAACTTTGAAAATGTCTAATAATAAACCTTTTAGTACTTTTAGATACAAGATACACAGTACTCTACATTCATGGTAAATATAAGGTACTTTAACACTTATGAATACCAAGACATGATGTCCTCACACATTCAGAGGAAATCAAAATGCTGTGAGAGGTTTAATTTGCTTCTCATTTATATAAACTTCAAGGTGGGCTAAACAGATAAAGGTGGGATAAGATTATTCATTTAGCACAACAGGTTCTACAAAAACTCCATGGGTCTAAGTAGCTACCAGTCGTGCAGAACAATGGCACTTACTGATACCAGGAACCATTGAAATCTCACAATATAGCTAGGAAACTTGGCTGAGATTCTGAGAAGAAAACAGTTAATCCAGATGTGAGCAGTCTAGAAATGTACTGGGGTCGCTTACGCATGAAAGTTAAGGACCGATTCAGGCAGTAGGTATTTAAAAATTAGACTGCTGTGAAGTTAGGGCCTTGTGGTGTAGTAGTACAGACATGCAAGCTGAGAGAACCAGGGTTCAATTCCTAGTAAGGACAGGAAATTTTCTGATGTAGGTTTTTTTTGGCCCTTTTTCTCAAAATTAATCCTTCACAGTAATTTGGTAAAATCCTAGTGACACACTTCTTTAGAAAATGTGTAACATAGAAAAAAATTATCAGACTGGACTCACATTCCTCCCCCTTAATGATAAGAAAATACTGTATGTGTTGCCACCCGATTACACAGAGCCATAACAATATTGTTTGTAAGTTGCATTTCATTAATTGACCCATCACAGTTTCATGTCATTTTAACTATTTTCTAATCCTGCACTAACGGAAACAAAATTTTTCCATCAGGCTTCTGTGTGACAAACAAAATACATATATTTTATCATCTATGTATAGAAATTAAGTAGAAATAATATTGTGCGACTCATGATACTAAACAAAACAGGTTAGGAATAAGCCATTCATATATATATAACGACAAACTCATCATAAATACATAAACTAAAGATGCATTCCATTAAAGTCATTATCAGGTCAATTTAAGTAAGACATAGATTTACAGTCTTTACACCCTTGACATTTGCTATGGTTGCCAGTACTAAATAGCCATCATTCAGTACTGTGAAATTTTATAAGGAAAAACAAAAGTAGTACATTAATGGGAAGAATGGGGATAGGGGGAAGAGGGGGCTGCAACTTGTTCTTCATGAGATTGTATTGTAAATTCTCATTTGCAAACATTTAAAAAGCCAAAGTAATGTTTATTGCAGCTCTTAACAACTGGACTATTATTTTATATATTTGATAAGATTCTGAGATGACCAACCCTATGAAACCATTGATTAATTGATAAATGAAAGGCAAAGCTGATGGTTTCTATGTTTCCCGTAAATTTGTTAATTTGAATATACAACCTTTTTTTGTAAAATGGCAGAATACTGATTTAAAAAGGGCATAGACATGACAAACCGAAGATACCAGGAGTTTCGATTCATGCTAGTTCAAACATCTGCTTCTGCAGACAGGTCTGACTGTAATACAAATGATCATTTCAGTGACAAGCTGATAGCATTTGAATATGTCTCATCATGTGATACAAAACTGGAGACAGGTTATTAAAATACTGCATACACACACATTCTTTTCACTTTCTCATCCTATGTTTTATTTATTGGGGACTTTATGTATCAACATTCTCTCACTCACTAACTACAGTCCGCTATTCACCTTTCAACATTCTGTGAAACACATATTAGTCCAAATTACACACCTTTTGGCAGAAAAGGCACTTGTGATGTTAATTATTTTTTGAAGTTAATACTTCTGATAGTGAACAACAAAACAAGTAAATGTTCGGTATGAATTTGATTACAGAGTGTCACATATAAATAAATGTGTCAAGCTGCTATGGAGCTAAGCATTTTCATGTATGTTATACAGTATAAGCAGAAATGAAATGAACAACCAAGTAATAATTAAATACTATATGATTCAAATTTTTCTTTACAGAATATTTGGCATCCAGAATTATGTGCCTAGAGAAATCTGAAAATGTACATCAATAGTGCCACTGATTCAGACTTAGCTGAATAATTATTTAGAGTGAGTAACATATGATGTCAATTTCAGTTAAACTGTTGAACAGGGATAGTCTCCAGTTTTCTAAAAAAATGCCTGCTTCCTCTTAACCTAAGTTAGGAAACTCTTGTAATGATATTAGGGAGCTTTTATTCTTGATGTCTTATGGACCAATATGACACAGGCAGACATGTAGGCCTATATATTGCATTTCCAAGTGTTATGATCATACTGCCTGTTACAAACTAGAATCTGATGTGAATTTCACATTTGGTTCATAACATGCAATATAGTGTAACATCAGAAAATGTTGCCTACCTCTGCCATAACAGTTCTTAAGAGCTCTGAACTAATGTAAGCTTTTTAATGAGTGTGCGTATAAATGGGTGTTACAAATTTGACAAGTGAAGCAATTAATTGCATTTATGTCAGTTGTGTGGGCAACTCTGGAACACATTGATAACATGTAAGTCAGTCACATTTGATCACATATGATGACTAGATCAATTCCCAATAAACTCTAGAAAAATCTTTCCCATTATTCCAGAGTTCTGAATTATTCTTGTAAATCTGCTTGTATGAGCAATAATCTTGATGTTTTTTTCTTAGTTCTTTCATTTCTAACTTTTTAGATGCACATTTCTGGTTTTACACAAAACTGCATCAAGAACAGCAACACATTAGTCATCTCATCATTCAACATTTCGTGTCTGAGAGATATCACAATTTTGGACATGTAAATCAACTGTTTGTGCATAAACACTTATTGCTGGATATGAAATACATTTTTATGTATGTCATTTCCCAACCTCCAACTCTTCTGATACCACAAAAATGGCAATAAGATTGTGATCTGACATTGCCTGTATGTCAGCCAAAAAATATATATAAAGACCAAGGCCCTCAAGGGCATCACAAATAGTTTGAAGATTCACCCAGTTTGTAAGTAAATTTTAATTAACTGATCAAATGCTTGATCTTTATGGTATTTCAAATATATAATGATATCATGTGAGCTAATCTCACGCAGCCATGGCACTAGTGATTATCCTTTGACACAAAGGCATAAATAGTTATTACAAATAGCATGACTGTTGCAAATTTAATGCTTAGTCACACCATATCAAAATACCCTGTCATGGTTAAAAACTGCAGTCAGACACAGGCCAAAATTTTAAGTGAGAATCATGGCTGATTTTATGATTATTTATCTAATTTAAATGCCCCATTCCCTGTGTAAGAAGTGACTCTCCACACTTACTAAGATGTACCCAGAACAGGGTTTTTCCCTTAGGCATAGTAGCCATCTTGTTTAGGGCTTAAAGAGGTTCCAGGGGCCTTAGAAAGACCTGTTGCACATTAAATGGTGCTTAAAAAAATGTAAGTATCAGTGGTTTACACCTACAAAGTATGGAAACAAGAAAGCTTGAGGCCCACACATAGCTCTGCTCCTTCTTTTTCTCATTTGCTGTTGCTTCAAGCTACACTCTTAGCACTATACCAATACTTTCACTACACATGCTATTGTTATAAGTTAAGCTGGAAATATGTATTAGTCATGAAAGTAGTAATAAATAAATTTGCAAAGCACCACAAGAGAAATGACTTACACATTTCTCCTCTGACAAATCAACCATGTTACCTGCAGCAGTTCTGAATTAATTTGGGACACAATGGAGATTTTTGGCACTTGTTTTTACTCAGCAGTCTATCAAACAGTGACATGTGTGACTTCTGTGGTTTGCATCACGAGATTCACTATCATGAGTAGGAATCTCTCCTGATGACATACTGTAATACACTTTTGATTAACACCCACAGGTTAAATTACTTAACTACCTCATTAAAAACAAAAGCAAATATGTACATCTGGATCAAATTCAGTTTTTTCCCACTAGTGAATGAAATTACTGGCTGAGGCACACATTTCTAACTTGGCTTTGTTACACTTGCTTGATTTGCAAAAATCTGGTGATATATTTAACAACAATCTTAGCTGTGATTCACTCCATTCTAATTCTGATGTAAGTGCATTTATGATGTTCTTTGATACAGTGGCAGCTCTCTCTGGAAGTCAAAATCACATGCTAAATAGAGAATATTTATGATGAGGACAGGCAATAAAATTCCAGAATGCACACACGTAGCATATGGCATAACTATGTATAGCTCATCACTTAACACACATACATCAGAATATGTGCCGTGAACACTCACAAATCTACAAAGAAATTCAAAAGCTTAGACAATCATTTGCATAGAAATCCACCAGACATCTGTTCTCCTCCCGATCAAAGAAAAAAACCAAAAACAAGTACGATCAAGTCTGGTTTAAGATAGTCAAATCTTTGTGCTTGTCTTTAGTTTATATTCACTTGAGTCAATTCTCAAATTAACTTTGTATTTCTTTTTGAGATTCCATAATGAAATTTTCACAACATTCACCCTAAAAAGTCCTAAAATACATTAATGCTTACTTGATTTTGATCAGTTTCATACTTGAGCCATACTGTCAAAGAATGACAGAAATCCACAGACTAATACAATTTTCTGTTCTCACAGATACACCAAGCTGTCCGCTGTGTTTATGTGGGTTTCTTCACTGGTCACAACTGTGGTAGTGGTAATCACTTCCTCTGCATTGATGACAGAGTTGTCTCCTCTCACGCTGGATTTTTTTGCCATGTCCACTGTGCTGTAAATATATGGCTCTTTGTAGACATCTCCCTTCACTGGCACCTCCTTGGAATGATCACCCTTGAAGGGTCCAACATCCAAAACCTGAGGAAAACATATAACATGAGTATCGTGCTTCCATCAAATTTTGATAGGCTTACAGCTTATAAATTCAAGGCTTACAGCAAGGCAAAGTAAACTTTTGACATATGGATTCTACTTGCTTAGATCTGGTCCTTGCAATTTGGATGCTTGAAATTTGTAACCAGTGACTTTGCCAATCCTGGAATATACTGCTTAAATCCAAATGCTGTGTGTTATTATCACATGAAGTAAGCACTGCATCCATTTTCTCCATTCAAATAGGTCAAATAATCTTCCAGTCCCCTCCCCCCTCCCCCTGGATTCCGTACTTTGAAGTGCAAATTATCAATCGAAACAGGAGTTATAGTCATAAACTTAGAAGGTCAATGCATGCCAAACACATCGTGTTCATGAGCATAGGGACTGACCTTCAGCTGGCATATGCATTAGGCAGTAACAGACTGAAAAGGCACAACCCTGATACAGTATTTGTAAGATGAATACAAGGATTGGATCTCGCAAAGTTACCTCATCTTAAAATTACTTCATTTAACATCAAGGATAATGACCCTATGGTCAGCCCTCATAAAGGGAAAAAATAAAGGTACCTTGCTAACAAGGAGATCACATGCTGGTTCATTAAAATTAACAATAAGACATATTTCAGTGTAATCAGAAACAAGATACCACAGTGTAAAATTGAACATTATTATCATCAACTGTAACATTATGTCATAAATTTCATTAATATTGTTACCAATGTAGCACTGTGATTAAATGTCTCTCTATTCCAATCAGCACATTGGATAGTGAGACACTTTCATTGAAGCTGGGCGGTGACTCGAATTTTTAGTACTCACAATTACTGATTTTGTCAATCACAGGTAACTGAGTAATACTGTACTCAGTTACTTGATGGCACACTAGGCGTGCCTTTTCACTCATGACATTGTGAAATTTTATCTTTATTTGAGGGAAGAGGAAGAACTGATCAGGATTGAACTCCACTGTGTTTATTAGAATCTATTGCTGCCTCCTTTTCTTTCTAATGTAAGATTCCAACTGCCAGCATCCATTGATAATATTGTGTTCAAGTCTCACAACCATGGGTGCATGTCAATGTATCATCATGAAATTAACAGAACACTATCTGGCACATAGCAACACCTCATTAATTCAGTTTATTAGACCAGATTATATGTTATACCTGGGTTTGTTATGCAAACCCTAACTCTTGGTCTTGATGCTTGGCTGGGTGATAGCAGCGGAGATGAGATATAGGACCGTTAAATGCAAGAAAAAAGTATGTTTTTAGGAAATAACATGTTTAACAAGCATAGAAGCTTTTTTGTCTTACGGTTATCAATTTTTCATCCTGACATGCAGTAGTCCGGCAATAATCGACAAATCAAAAAGTATCGAGTTCTAATAATTTTTCTACAGTACTCACAGTAATTGAGTATATTTATTCAAGTCAGCCCAGAAATAATTTTTATTGATTACCTCATTGTCCACCAGGACTGTCTCTATCCGATATTCGTCATTATCTTCCTCTCCTAGTTCCATAGTCACATCCTGTAAGGTGGAGAAACTGGCAGTTAAAAGACATGTACTTAATAATAATGAGTAGTTCTCATAAACTGAAGATCATAAGGTGGTTCCTTGGACAACACACTGTACTCCTATTTACCCACCAGACTCAATAGTAAATGAGCACCTAGCATTCAGTTTGTGATAATGTTGTAAAATTATGAAGGAGGACAAGGGTTCTGCTCTGCAGTGATCAACAAAGATCATTTTATAGATCTGGTTTGTGATAATGTTGTAATATTATGTATTATGTGCACGTGTATGTATATATATGTATTATCATAAAAGAAATGTATTGAAATTTATAACACTGTATTTCATTGTAAAACAATTTCGTTCATGATGAAAAAAGGTTAATTTTATTATTTGTTATTTTTTTATTATCCATTAGAGCACCATTCATCATTGTGGTATCCACTTTATCTAGGTCATTTCGAGGCATGTGAAAAATATAATGTGAATAAGCAAGCCTGGTTGCATTAATCATGAAACATACAGCTCCGAATTTGCTTTGTAAGATGCTGACTAACATCCTTAGTGTCAGGGTATATGTCTGTTCCTCACATTTCTTAGTTAAGTTAAGCAGGGAAGATCAAATCTATACATCCCTCGCTTCAGCAGGATGAGTTGGTTTGAATGTATGAATTCATTTGCAATGTTATGAATATTAACTTTCATCATCTTGAATACAGGCCGCAATGCCCTTCATGTCCCTATATGCACTCTCCATACAGTGTCATGCACTAATGCATGTCAAAGCCATCATGCAGGTTGTTGCCTTATGTGCACGGTAACTTTGCATCCTTTATTGCCCTTTTTTCTGACCCATATCTTGGCAGTCTTAACCCATTTCATCTCTGTTGTTCAACATTGCATTTTTCTCCACATGTTTATAATTTGTCTGCAGAATAGGGTAACGGAGGGGAAAGGTAAAGAAGAGATATTCTTGCATGAAACTGATACTCGCAAAGATAACCAAAATAACATGCAATGAAGAGTCCATATCATTGTTGTGCTATGCCAGCGAATCACAAAACACCTTTGTTGATCCCATTATAAAGTGTATCCAAGCAAATCACAGCACAGACAAGTTTACAAGTTTAACAAGTTTAACAAGTTTATTGCGAATAAGCCCAGACCACAGCCGTGGCACAAGTGCAAGTGCTCCGCATAAATGTGAAAGAGGTAGGTCTTCCAGACTGCTTTATAGTGATGTCATTCAGACCTGGCACAGTTACTGCAGCCATGTTCATAGGGTGTGATCCTTATATGACCCAGCAAACTGGGTTGGTGCTCTGTGAGTGTTATCCCATTTCCGAGTGTAATATCATCAAGATGATCCTATCATCAATCATATAGCTCAGTAATGAATATTTATATATTCAGCAAGATAGCAGGCCTAGATCTAGTTTCAGCATGGTTCATTTATTATTCTAAGGAGTTAGGACATATTTTATAATGAGTGCATGTTCCTCTACCCATTCATTTTGAATTGATCATTATCTGCAGAGCTGGACACTCACAAGTACCTGGCGCTGTTTTGCCTATGAAGGCAAATGTTATCAATCTTCAATATTAAATTTTGTGAGTAACACTCTGGCATAACACGACTTTGCTGATCCCATTCACACTGTGTATTTATGATTCGGCCGTCTTCCTATTGGTGCATAGTTGGATGAATGTAGTTTGGAATTGTCGAAGTGGTTGTGAGTGAGGTTGGGAGAAGGCAACTGTTATTAATTTGAAATAAAGACTTTGAATAAAGGCTCTGAATCTTGCATCTTCAATAGTTAAACTTCATGAGTAGATGTATGGTGTGACACTGATTGTTATGATAAGTAGTGTTATCTTTCCAGACTAGACAATCAGAAATGTGTTTAAAGCAATATATTATCAATCTGTATGCAAAGATCTAGACTGAGCACTGAAAACAATATCTGAGCCCCAAGTAAAGTCAATGAAATTTGTATTTATAGTCTGAGAGGTTGGGTAAAGCAGGGAAGGAGGGAGTCAGGAGGCCATGAGCATCATGATACAAGTTTAAGTATGTTGGGAAAGTCTTTCATTCATGTTTCACTCAATCCCACTGTCTGTACAACAGTACCTGGTTTTATAAGATTGTGCAAGCTATTTTCTAATGCATGCTATGCTGGTCAAAAGCACTAGTAAAAGGGCAGCAGTAGTACCATTGCCCCCTAAGGTGATAACATAATGATTGGGCAATACCTCAACATGATATTGTATTATCATCATTATGGCATTTGAGATCAGCCCAGAAAAACCAACCATATAATCACTGTTATCTGAAGTACAAAGAGCTAAGCCTTACCTTCTCTTCATAAATCTTGTTGGCGAATCCATTTGTTCTCTGGTGCCTGAGGAAATCAGAAAACAGACTGTCCTCTATTGGTGGAAAATGAAATAGAGAATCTCTCACCCACATTTTCCATTTACAAAATGTCATATCACCTACAAAACCAATGGAAATAATCACTCATACTAATTGCTCTGTTGCCCCCNCCCCCAAAAAAAAAAGTCAATTAAGTTTACTCTCTCATTATAATCCCACCTCTCCATCCATGCATATATGCAACCTCACATTATATACTGGCATATTCAGACTGTTAAAACATTTTATGTGATTAAATGATGATAACAAGAACCTAATAAAGAGGTAACAACTTACCAGCCCTGAACCCATGAAGCTGAAAAAGAGACAGAATGACCATGTTAATTTGCTTACATCATAGTTTCAAAGTCTTGTTTTGATCTCTGAGATGAATTATGTTCCCCAGCAACATAACAGCAATTCTAGACTAGCAAATCAAACATTTGTTTACTCATATCACACTGCAAACTTCAGTACCTGAATACCACTTCAGATAAAAGAACACTTCTAAATGAATACTTGAAACAGCAAAAAACTTAAATGATACATGATAAGAAACCTAAGATTCTCAAGACTTCCTATACAATCACTGAATTAACAAAAGAGACATCAGTGTGACTCTGGGACAATCCATTAAGCGCACATTATTTCTGCCCTGTGATGTACGCCTTTTTAACATATCCTTCTCGTTAGCACTGTGAAATAATATGATTGGAGATTGATGCAAAGGTAATATAATCTTAAATCTTAGCTGATTTTTCATGCAGAATTTCTTATTACCAGACTGGTGGAATTGCCTTTGACAACCATGAAGCCCTAGCCAGCCTGTGTCGAGGTGCTCCAACATAGCAAAACAATACATGTAACACTATTTCTACTCTGGTGTTGTGGCTAATAAAGCCTTATTTATGGGTGCTGTAGGTAATAATATTACTTATGATTCTCACTGCTGCTGCACAGGAATCTAACTTGCCTTTCCTGTGGCCGTGGATTTTTGCACTTAATGACAAGACACTAATATACTTAAAAATGCAGCTCATGCTAAAAAAAAACATTGGGAAAAAAAAACTATAGTTGTGTTAGACTTGAATTCAGTGCTGTACATGACCTGGAAAAAAGAAAGCGGTTACTAGCTCATAATGTCCCATAGCCAAAGCCAGCTTTCTTAGTGTGCACTTAACTGACACACTGGAATATTACAATAAGAACTGGAGAGCTGAAGAAGATTAAGTATATTATAGTATATTTATACTGGTATGGTCTTCATTTTCAGACATTCCCAGACAGTAGATATTCAGCAGGGCATCTACAAAGAATGAGCTGAGGGTTTACAGTCGTCTATTTAAAAAATGAGAGAAGAGCAATCAGAGAAAGAGATAAAGGGAAACACAACAAGAAATGGAGAAATGAAGAAGAAAGATGTTCTTCATATTCAGACATCCTCAAAGAGAAGATATTCAGAGCATCATTTTCAAACAGTCAACTGAAGTTCTACAGATATAAAGCCACTCAGACAGAAAGTGAGAGCAGATCAGGAAGACGATGATACTGAAGAGATATCAAAAAGAAAAGGAGGTTCCAAAGAGAATTTCTGTTTCAGACACTCTTGGAGAGGAGATGCTTTAAATAGGATCCAGAATTAAACAGAAGGCTAGTGAATATACAGCCATTTACTTGGAACAAGGAGGGAACAACAGAAGACAGCAAAAGACGTATGTTCAAAGAAAATAAGAGGCAGATGCCATGACAGACTGTAAACATTACAGAATATGATGACTGCTTTACTTTTTAAGTTAAAAGCCTAGCATGCTGCATCAAAGCACTGGAGATCAGCTAAGTAGAGAAGCAGATAGGAGCTAGCCCCCCTCCCTCCAAATCCCCCATCTTGGTAAACACAATGCTCCCTCTTCACTGGCCTCATGTTGTCTCCTTTCACTGAATGATGTATGTGTTCCTTTACCCCTTTAGAAAGCACTATGTTCTCCACATGTCCCCATCCCGACCATGACTATGGATTCTTAACCACACCACTGCAAGACATCAATCACTGAGATAAGAATTTCATTTAGAAATTCCTGACTCTCTTTGATTCAAGTGAAGAAAGGGATCAGCTGCATAGATAAAAAGTTGAAGTTCAAATGGAGTCTTAGAATTCAAATAGTGCTGATGGTCATGGCCGCAACTATCAACCATGTAACCCTCTCCCATCCTCCTTTACCCCTACCCCCCCCTCCCAGCCCTCCTCCAAGCCCTCCTCTTTCCAGGTTTTAAACTCTCTCCTCTGTGGTAAATTTGAATATCAAATCAATGCAGCTAACAATACTACAACTACATCTGTAGACTAATCTAGTCTCTGAAAAATGCATTGTAACCCTAGGGAAAATGAAACAAGCTTAAAGAACAAAACAAAACTTTTCTCCAAGACTGATACTAAATTTGTTATGTAAGACCTGGATGTATTCTTGAATATAGCAGTGATATAAACTAGTGGCTTTGAAGAGAAACGGTGTCATAACTAGATTAGATAAGAACCCAGTCCACCTGAAATCTAAATTACAAAATGGCAGTTACATGATAAATATTGTACGCAGAGCATTCTACAAGGCTGCTATCAATGACTTGCAATGCAAGTTACAAGTCACAAAATGAGAATATATCATTATTTTCTCTCCAGCAGACCCTGTGCACATGAACATTTTCCCTGGGAGCAATTAATAGGGACAATGAAAAGATGAGTGGCAATGCTTAGATAACGTCTTCAAACAAGTGACTTGCAATAGAGAACAACAATGTTTTGTAAACTTAAACATATGACTCATCAACATCCTCAAGCAAAATCAGTTGTTTACATTCCACTACACGACAGAGTTGGTTTTGAGAATCTTACATTTTGCCTAACGCCCTGAGGGTATGACGTAAAGATCTGGGAGCTGGCATTATATAAACATTTCAAGCTTTGTGTAAACAAAACAAAAATAAAAGTTACATAAATGTGAAATATGCAGCATGATCTGTAACATGTATGCGAAATGATTAGATTTGGCCAAAGAAAGGTTAACAAATAAATTGGTACTTCACAGAGCTTACAGAATAAGGAAGCACTGACAGCCACTTATTTTATGTTTAACATTTGTAAACAGAATGCAGACTGTATGAATGTGACAGGAACAAATTCGAAATGAACAATCATGCAAAACAGTTCAATACATGAGCTAGGCTACTACTGCCCATGAATTTCTCTCTAGCTGCTGCTTCTGCTGTGGCGTTATTGTAATGGTTGTATATCTACTTTTTAATCTGATGGGTGATAGGCCTACTATTACGACTAAACTACACTGATATGTAAAAACTGTAATCTACCATACGCATGTATTGAATGACTATACCAAGTGCATGTTTTCAAGCTTTGTCCCAAGTTTATAAAAAGTTAGAGCAAGACAAAACCGCAAACCAAAAAATAATTACTCAAAGGAGATGTCCACTTGCTGGTTAATTGAATACAAAAACAGTCTAAACTACAGATCAGAATATCCAATACTTGTATTTTGGGTTTGCTTCACAGGCTGTTTTTGTTCGACAAAACGCGTGGCAGTCCAGTATTCTGCCCCGTTGCCATACTGGGCATGGTTTGCAACGGCAGTGTTAGTACGGGTTGCCACAGCAGTATGAGTGTGGTTGCCAACTGCAAAATGAAGTACACACAAGTAGACATAATACTCCCTTGTGAAGAGAACATTTATAAATACTGCAAACATATACAACTCTGCAAGACAACAATTTGATTTTTAAAGACTTCAGCTAAGGTCATGGAATCTTGGTTGAATCAGAATGAAATTTTTTTTGTGTTCTGTTATTTAGGAAGTAATAGTGGATATACTTCTTCATAAGGATATGTTTTTGTAAAAAACTCATTTCATCAGGCAATGTACCTTATCACTTTATCAGGATCTGAGAAAAATACTATCAGTAGGTAAGCAGGATAACAGAGACATATATACAATTAAGTTCATGAAATCTTACTTGACAACAAATAAATATAAAATGTCTGTGTTTTGTATCCTAACACTTTGTTTGTTAGCAACAAAGGCTTGTCAAGTGAATCAACCTTTGAATCCCAAAGCCCTTTTCACAATGTAAATTAATTGTGGTGTATAGCTTTTTCACACATTTGCAACATTGTAGTTACAATAAAAGTGCAATTGGATGCAAGATTGCAATTATGGGACACAAACTGTTAAGGATTAGGGAATCAAATTCAACTTTACTTCCTTTAATTGTCATATCATTGAAACTAATCTTTGTTCAAGAAATGTTATCATTTTCATGAAGTATCAGCTTCTTTAATGTTATGACTCATTCATTAGGAGAGAAATAATGAACAAACATAAGCCACTCACATAACCCTGAGTGAATTTGACACACACAATACATCCTATTCATTTATCTTTTAGTCATAAAAAAGTGGCATGTCATATTATAATGTTATTTGAGACGTCATTCAGATTAGATGATCAGCAATAAATTGATACACAACAAACGTGCGCTCACCTTCCTGTCCTTCTCATAGGGACAGCACCAATGAAAGAAGAATAATAAAAAACAAGAAGCTGTAGGATGGGCCACATAAGAAGCAAATAATATGGGGATTTGAGGATGGAATATAGCAGCGATTATGACAGGGCAGTTTTTGACTCCACTGAATGATAAATACAAGAATTAATATTATCATCTCCATGAGTTATATAAGCAGATGAAATCATTCACTCTTCTTGACATATCTATATTGCTAAATGCTGTTGCAGTGCACTGCAAACAGTTCCTCTGCACCCTTATTTAAGTGGACATGGGACAATAAATGAACGAAGATGACAGGTTATGCAAAGTAAACTTTTTTCGTGTTTTTTTTCTTCTCAGTTAATATTTAATCCCCACAGCCTAGCCATTTTTGTATCAGTTCTTTAACACATGCCCAGTGTTCAATGAAAAGCCATAAGAAATTGGTAATGAAGCATGTAAACAAGGAAACTGCACCTTAATTAATAATTCATGAATCATGTCACCAGTTTTGCATTTCTTCCATCTACAACATGGATATTTGCATCAACAGAGGTTTGTCCTGTAATAAGTGTTAATTTCCCAAGAAGCAACTGCGTATCTCCATGCAATGTAATCCATGAATACTGATCAATATTCTCAAGCCAGGTGGGAATTCTCTGGTTTAGTTTGGACATGGAAACCAAAGGTGTACCCTTTCTGCACATGCATAAAGTTATGCTCTAGAAGCATCACACAGGTAGAAAGAAAAACTGCAATTCTAAAAGAAAGAGGACAGACATATATAGTGATGATGATCATAACTTAAATCTATGAAGAAGATTGAGGAAAGGGAAAAGACTCTGTATTTTCATGCTGGATGGAAATAATCTACAAATCTTAAACTTCACAAAAACAAAAAATTAAAGTGAATATGATTTTACAAAAACAAATTTATGTACTGGATGGAGCAAAACTGTCTGTTATTAAATTCACATTTATTTCTCTAAATAAGAGTTTCTCTTGCAGATCCTTCATTAAATCAAATACCTAGCACCATTCTTAAGACAATCAAACTATGTGTTCTGATATAACAAGGAAGGACAGCATAGCAGTACTTCAAGCATATCTTGTTATATCATCAGATCAGGTCAGCATCAGTACGGATTGTGCTGACAGTAACAGGCACAAGATATGGAAATTCTCCATAGGCTACTGGACTTCCTAAGACCTATCACACAACAAAAATTTCATGATACTGAACTGAACTTATTTCAATTTGACAAACAAGTGTGCTTCTCAAAATATCACAAAGGAGCAGATATTAAACATACAATGCATGTTATGATTTTATTCATACCTCTATCAATACTTTGTGCTGGCAACTGTCCATTGACAACTTCTGAAGTATGAGATGCAGCTGAACTAGCAAGCAATCTTTTTTTGGCTTCTTCCTTCTTCTTGAAGTAGGCCTTTGGCATCTTTACCTTGCCTTTCTGTCTCATCCATCTATTGTACCAGTCAGTCCTGCACATTTTGAGGTTGGAGATTTACATAAGAATAAACCCTGAGCACTGGAGAATGCATTTCTGGTTTCTAAGGACATGTCAGATATCAAGAAAATAGGTGTCTGAACCTTATCTGATGTGTCAACATATCGACAAAGTGGTAACAACGTTACCAGGCACAGCCAAAATAGTGTCCATAATCCATCTAGTACTCATACATCAGATTCCCTGTGTTTTCCGGGAAGAGATTAGCAGACCTGAAAGGTATCAGGTTCATCTTAAGTCCAGTTTAATACACTTCGTCATTTTCCTCCTCTTTAACCATCATCGTCACCATTACTATTACCAGCATTAGAAGTAGCTGCATCGCCATCATCATCATGAATTTTCATTAGCTTCATCAGTATCTCATTTTGTGCTTTCACCCCGGCAAATAATATGAGAGCAGAGTATCCAGGATTCATTTGGGATTGAAATGGGGTACTTCATATAATATGGGTATGAGTTAGCTTATATGGTACCTGCACTACAAGAAGTCCACGTACTTTTGTCTACTAAATGAAGGATTTGATTTGGCTAGAAGTTGCCTACTTATTGCCCTCATGACTTCCGCATTCCCTTGGTGCCTCCTAGGCTCTAAGCAAGTCCCCAGTGGGAACCGTATGGTGGCTCATTTTCCCTAAGGGTACCATATGGCAGCTCAATAATATCTTACCATTGGAATGACACTACAATGATGGCAATAACAACACTCAGAAAGAAGAAGCTGATACAGCCTGCCACTGCGATACCCACGATATCCGAGTTGTAGGCAGACACTCCTGAAAATACAAAATATTAAGGAAATATTAGATCCAGTTAAATAAATAAATTATTGATAGTATTCAGGTCTGTTAGTCTCATATCCAGGCAAATCTTTGCCTACACCAACTGACATTATCATTCCAGCACCACGGTCATTCAGTATCTTTCTCAACTCCTTGCAGAGCATACACCACAGCTGATATTTTTCAAGGGCTCAACACTAGCATTCTTCATTCCTATAAAAATCGTTTTCTACCTATTGCCAGGTACCCATTTACAGATGGGCGGACTGAAGAAATTGTTAATGAAATATTTTCCCGAAGGCACCAACATTATATGACTATAATAGGAATCAGATCCGCTACACAGTTTTTATTTTTTTAATTCCCGAATCCATCACGATAACCATTGTCACGGTGCTCCCTGGTGATGCTGATTTGACAACAATGATAATTTAGTGTGTAAATATGCTATCCTCACTGTCCCCCAAATGGAAAACAATGTCACAAGTGCAGTTATCTTTCTGTCATATTACTGTAACGGCTCTGCTTTTGTCGCGGATAAGAACTGACTAAGAAATTAGAGAACTAAAGCAGCGTGGTCCAAATGGTTATGGATTGGATTCAGGATCTGAATGTCGTGGGTTCTATTCCCGACCGCAGTCGTGTTGTAAGAGCCTTGGGAAAGCACTTTATTCACGTTTTCCATAGTCCATCCGCCTGTGAAATGAGTACCTGACTACAGGCAGCGTAAGATACTGTCAGAATGCCAGTTATCAGCGCTGTATGCTCCCATAGGAAGTTGAGGATGCCCTAGAATGATCAGGCCTGCTGGGATAATAATCGTGTGAGGTCGCATGAACCTGGATACAAGACTTATAAACTCCATTTTATTATTATTATTATCATTATTATTATTATTATGTAGTGATATATTATAATGGTTATTTGGGTTGATTTTGGGGTGTTTTTTTTTGGCTACAGGAGGTTTGAGATGGTGAGGTCCTATTATCATTAACTTGAGTAACTGGCTAAATGGCTGATAATGAGTAACTGGCTAAATGGCTGATAATGAGGTCTATACAGCGCTTTCCCAAGGTGACGAGGGCAAGACGTCACCACAACTAATGTAGGCCTACGATTTTGGATTTCGGTATCTTCCATCTCAAATTCAAAGACAGCTGCAGCAGAGTTGCATATCACAGACTAATAAACTGTCAATTTATTAGTCTGTGGAGTTGCATATCAACGCATGTTCAATGCAAGATAAGGACAAAAAAAAAAAAGCTTTTACATCAGCTAGTTTTGTACATGCCTTGGTGTGCACCTATGATGCACCTTTGGATTTGACATGCCACATTGCACGTAAAATGGCATCACTTGACCAAAGTGGCCCACACCTGGAGGCGTAATACGGACTTCATAAGCAAAGAAGACTAACTTAAGAAATATAAAAGCACTGTAAAAATTGGTGGAAAGTATTGTATCCACCAGTGGCGAAAAAATGGTATTTTCCGCCCAAGGATAAAATTTGGCGTCCGTATTTCTTCGCCTTTGAAACTGCCTCCTC
>JAWQUT010000128.1:441988-454208 GCA_033807755.1 Ellobium chinense | reverse complement strand
CCTCTACGCTTTCTCGGCATAGTGGATATATCTACAGAGGAAAATAAAATACAAAGGAAATCTGATAAAAATGGGGAAAAAAAGTACTGCAATTAATAGAGTAAAAAATGACCCGACCCCCCCCCCCCCAATTCCAGTATGAACTTTTTTAAGAGGATAGAAATGTTGCAGCAAATAGTGAATGTAGGCAGTAGACTAAATGTAGATGACATGTAATCACGTAAAAAAATAATCCTAACCCACACAAACTTACACGCATTCGTGGATGACCTGATATTGACACAAACACAAAAGGCCAGTAAGACCTAGATATAAATTAAATCTACTCATCCAGTCTAGATTCTGATTAATCAGTGGATAGGAGTTTAACAAAGGGCAGGAAAACATGCAGAAGAAATAAAAAGAACACAGTATATCAGCACTGAAATTAAGTTATTGAAGATTGGATGCAGTGAACTAAAAGATAAATAAATTCCCCATAGTGGATATATCTACAGAGGAAAATAAAATACAAAGGAAATCTGATTAAAATGGGAAAAAAAAGTACTGAAATTAAAAAGAGTTAAAAATGACCTGACACCCCAAAACCCTCTTTCCAGGAAGAACTTTTAAGAAGAGGGTAGAAAAAAAAAACAGAAAAATGTTGCATCAAATAGTGATGTAGGCAGTAGACTAAATGTAGATGACATGTAATCATGTAAAAAAAAAATAATTCTAACCCACATAAGTTTACACGCACTCGTGGATGAACTGATATCGACACAAAAGTTAGACCTATGAATGTGACCTAGTCTAGATTTAAAATTTAAATATCTACTCATCCTGTCTAGATTCTGATTAATCAGCGGATAGGAGTTTAACAAAGGGCAGGAAAACATGCAGAAGAAATATAATGAACACAGTAGACTATATCAGCACTGAAACTGGTTAATGTAGATGGGATGCAGTGAACTAAAAGATAAATAAATTCCCAACACACGTACTCACGTTTGGCAGACACGACATTATTGACATGACCTGATCTCGACACAGACACACATGTCCAGTTTGACTCAGAGATGGATATAATCTAAATCAGATGAAGTATCCACTACTTACCTTCATCACATCTTGATCAGTAACATAAATTCACTCATTTGCTGTAAATGATCTGGCTTTCTGATATCTTGTAGAACAGGATCTTCATTTGTATTTATGACATGTTCATCAACAGCTTCGGCCACATCAGGCGGTTGGTTTTCATCTGCAACACGATTTGCTCACATGCGTTTAGCTGCAGGAGTACTCCTCCCATGGCCAAGTCCTCTACGCTTTCTCGGCATAGTGGATATATCTACAGAGGAAAATAAAATACAAAGGAAATCTGATAAAAATGGGAAAAAGAAGTACTGAAATTAAAAGAGTTAAAAATGACCTGACACCCCAAAACCCTCTTTCCAGTAAGAACTTTTATTGAAAAAAAAAATAGAAAAATGTTGCAGCAAATAGTGAATGTAGGCAGTAGGCTAAATGTTGATGACATGTAATCATATAAAAAAAAATAATTCTAACCCACATAAATTTACACGCACTCTTGGATGAACTGATATCGACACAAACACAAAAGTTAGACCTATAATGTGACCTAGTCGTCCTAGTCTTAAGTCTAGTCTAGATTTAGATATCTACTCATCCTGTATAGATTCTGATTAATCAGCGGATAGGAGTTTAACAAAGGGCAGGAAAACATGCAGAAGAAACAAAAAGAACACATTATATCAGCACTGAAACTGGTTAATGCAGATTGGATGAAGTGAACTAAAAGATAAATTCCCAACACACGCACTCACGGCACTCACGCTTGGCAGACATGACATTATTGACATGACCTGATCTGGACACAAACACACATGTCCAGTTTGACTCAGAGATGGATAAAATCTAAATAAGAGATGAAGTATTCACTACTTACCTTCACCGCATCTTGATCCGCAACATAAATTCACTCGTTTGCTGTAAATTATCTCGCTTTCTGCGATCTTGATTGATGACAGAAATCAACTCGATTCGCAAAGCAGCGCGTCTGCTTGAACCCGGTTGAGAACGACTTCCGGTTCAAACAAAAACAATAGTGGCATTAAAATCAACACGTCACGTTTCATGCGGTACAAACTATTTTCTATAAAATCGGGGAAAGCAGTTTGCGTCGATTTTTTTACATTGGGACCTGACCACATAGATGCTGTCGACGCCTGCGAAGTTTCAAACGCGTAGGTTAGGTAATAACGGAGGAGTTAGCGAACATAGCTCCCCAAGTCCACTTTTATATATATAGATGTCCTTGTTACGTATAAATGTTTCATTTCAATATGTTAGTAAGTATGTGCCCTCAATTTTCACCATTTTGAAATGAATTTTTGTATTTTGTTGGACTGCTCTAGTACAGAACTCTGCAAGAGTTATTAAACAAAATTGAATTGAATTGAATTGATTTGAATTGAACTGTTACGATGTCTCCGATTATTGCATTGTGAAGAAGGACAGAGGATGGGCCTAAACAGAGGCAACTAAACCCCCCAAATATGTGAAATCCTAGGACGAAATTACTCCGCCTCTCGCAAAGCCCTCAAAATATAATACATGTATATATTATTATTAAAGTTATTTGGATATAACTTGAGTTGTTCAGTTTCCAGTACAGTCCATATATATCGTTATATATTTCACTCTGGTATGTGTCAACGGTTGTGTGGGTATGTGTGAAGGTGTGGTTGCGTGTGCGGTCAGGTAATGTGCATGACCTGAAATGAAATTTAATGTTGAATGTGAAATGTAATTTATTGTTGAATGTGTATCAACTGTGAACGGAATTTCCCTCGTGGATATTAAAGTTTATCTTATCTTATATGAATCTTGATGCCCTGAACACCCTGTTCCACACCTGTAAAGCATCATTATTATTACATAGGGTAAAGATAAGGCATCCGGGTAGCCTAATTTGAATTTTGAAACCTGCATATCCGCTTACAGATACAGCATAATTACGAGGGCTTCCCTGGAGTTCAGTATCAAAACTGCTTGCATGATTAACAGCCCGTAACACTGACACGGCAAGCAAACCTAGTCTAGCATTACCGGCTTTGATTCAACTTTTGCTCTTAGAAATCGTGACCAGATAGATTGGGAACGATAGACGTACGTGATCTTTCTTTTCAGACATAATTTGACGTGGGCAGACTGACTGACTCATTCATTCCATTTTCTTTTTTGTTTGTAAAGGAATTTTACACATCACAGCTGTGTTCACACGGCGAAGACTTTCGATAGATCTTTTAAGGATGCTTGACAAAATTTCAATAGCAACTTTTCATGCAACTTTCTAATAGTTTAACCTATCAACTTCTTGCTGGTAAGTGGGGCTTAATGCTACGGTGTTGCGAGGCCCTCGGGCGGTAATGGTTAAGAGTAACATTGATAGAGACTGAGATTAACGTTTTGGTGAGCGAGAGATGGGAACATAGAACTGTGGGAACACTGAACGTAGAGCTGTGGGAACACTGAGTACAGGGCTATGGGAACACTGGAAATAGGGTTTAGGAACATTGATCATAGGGCTATAGGAACAATGAACATAGCTCTGTAGGTACACTGAATAATATAAGCCTGTGAGAACATTGCGGATAGGGCTGTAGGACCACTGAACATAGGGCGCTTTGGGAAGAACTACTGAACATAGGGCTATGGGAAGATTGAACATAGTGCTGTGGGAATGTAAGGCTAGCTAACCCTATAACCTCAATACATTCTGTGGTAAGAGACAGCGAGGGGTTACGCCCCGTTTACTTTGACAAGCAATGGCCTGGCAAAAGAGATACTTATAGAGAGAGAGAACAAGGGTAGGAAGAATTGAGACGCGGCGCGGGGTGGATGATGAAGGAGGCACTCATACAGTAGAACAGCAGTACAACACGCCCTTGAACCTCGCGTACTTAAATTCCTCGCCAGCTCGTTGCAAAGATACGTCCTTGCTCTACACGCCTGTATTAAATAAGTCCCATGAATTCACAAATCCGAATTTCTGAGCTAATCCCTTATATTTGACCATGTGATGCCTATTTTACTATTATATATCGGTCATGAGGTCAGCGTGGCCTTGTGGTTTGTGAGTCGTTCTCAGAAACTGAGGACAGTCAAGTCTTAAGAGTGGCGTGTTTGGCTCATGAGCCGGAACATTCGGTGTTAGTGTCCGCAGGAAATATACTTCATTCTCCTTTCCCCACTCAACAGAGTAAAAGACTGTCTGACTTTGGTGTGTGTGGGGAGGGGGNGGGGGGGCGCAAGATGCTGCATCGCGGGGGACCAGCAAAGACTTTGTTATGTGTTTCACTTGTAATATTATGTATTTGACATGTATTATGACAATGTGTACTCTGCTCTACGTGTTTGTATTAGGAATAAGATGTACAAAATTATATGGTATTGTAAACCAATTTTCCTACCTACGGGGTCAATAAGTCCTATTTTCCTTCTTTCTTTTTTTCATGGAACTAACTGTATGTAAATTATGCAAGAAGTGATACACCACAATCGTGTAAGGGAGATGGAAAAATAGAGAAAGGATTCCTGGCAGCAGATTAAATTACTTCAGACAGCACATAAAATCTCTTTTTCCCTCGCTGCCTGTGACATGGATATAAAATGCATTAAGCAGGCACGGAAGGCAAACGAACACATTCACATACCTACACCTTCCTCGCGTGATAATACCGACTGTATCAAGTGTCCCGGCTGTTTGCATTATCTGGGGTATCTAGGACACAAAATTAATGTTCTTATGGGGTAGACAGGGACAAGGAAGTTGGAAGGAATGTGTTTACTCTTACAAAATTGTTGTTTAAAATTGTGAGGGCTAACAGCAGGTATTCAGCGACAGCGACATGAATGTGATCTCAAAAAATTTAATATATTCTTAGCATGATAATCGTGAGGCTCGTGGGAAATGGGAACGAGTCAAAGGGAGATTTCAATTCTGTTCAATTTATTCATATTTTTATCCCGGGTTGCAGAATATGGAAGGATTTCCACATGTGGTAACTCCTACAGTTATGGTCAGTACCTTAATTCAGAATAAGTACTAATACAACCCTACCCCTAACCCTAACCCTACACTNACCCCAACCCTAACCCTACCCTTAACCCTAACACAAATGCCCATCGAGACAGGAGCATCTGTCGAAGCGAGCATAACCCCTTATCGCCAGTTACCACATATATGGAAATCCTACCCAGAATATAAACATTTGGGAAATCAAACATCGATATATATATACATGACAAATAAATAAGCTGACAAACAGCGTAACTCTATGTATATTAAATGAGGAAAACCCGACACTGATGTAATACCCAGTACGTGTGATGTTAAAATGGCAGCAATAGGTACATACACTTACTGAATAGATATGGAGGACTTAAGGAAAGAAATGGAGAGGAATTCGGAATGAAATTTACACCTGTTGCTCCTGTCTCGATGTGGTTAATAATTCGCCTCGACTGACGCTCATGTCTCGATGGGCATTAGGGTTATGGGTTAGGGTTAAAGGTAGGATTAGGGGGTAAAGTTAGGGGTAGAATTTGGGTTGTATTAGCTGCATGAGTTCTGGTTAGGGGTTGAGTCAGTCATTGGGAAACCCTTCCAAGAAATGTTACAACAGTAATGTGTTCGAGAAACTAAGAGTTCAATATGATTTAGCAGAGACTGGTCACACGCCAATGTAAACACTCTGCTGAGCCTAATTTGCTTTTCACAGAACCCGACGCCTAATGCCTTTACTCGCTTTCGACTGCCAGCCTAATTAATGAGTGTTAAACCAGCGGGCCTTGTTTAAAGCAGTCTCCATGTAAAAACCTAGTCCTGGGAAGACAGAATTAACCGGGCTCGTTATACATTTTTTTTTATTTTTAGTCCCGCTCAGGGCTCGTTATACATCTTAACGGTATGAAGATGCCAATAGCACTTGGCATTTTGTTATGCAATTTTAAATAGTCCCTATAAAATCAGAAATCTAGCCATAGGTAGGGCGGAAAGGGGCTGGGTTTGAATTTCAAAAGCTTAGATAGGGGCAAATACACGTGTAGACTCAGAATAGGTGAGGTTTAGCCACTGAAGTATAAACTTTGTGGTTGTTGCTCGATGGGTAAAGTTACCTTGTTTACTGAGTAAAAAGGCTAAAATATTAAGTAGCCAAAGTTCTCAAAATCTAATTGGTTTCGGGGCATTTTTCTTGGAGTCAAAATCTGGAGGAAGAGATAAACAATATGTTTGGAAAGTATTCTGGCATGGGACCCCTTGATAAGTTAATGGGAGGCGTAAAACCTTATATATCCAACAGTGAAAAAAACATTGACATCTTCATACCTTAAACTGGGAAGGATTTCCATATGTAGTAACTCCTACAACTACGGTCAGTATCTTAATTCCGAATAACGTACTAATGCAACCCTAATCCTAACCCTACTCCCCCTCCCCCACCCCCTAATCCTAACCCTACCCTTAACCCTAGCACTAATGCGCATCGAGACATGAGCATCAGTCAAAGCGAGCGTAACTCCTTATCGCCAGGGAAATCCTTCCTTAACGGCGCCATTCGATCTTTACCGTTAGAAAGCAAGCGCGCCTGGAATTTCTCTCTACTGGAAATGGATGTGGACACTGCCTCGACTCAGATGGGTTTGCTTTCCAAATACTAGATGTTTTTACACCAATTTTCTTTGCCGTAACGTTCGGCGTGGGCAGTAAACTAGCGATCTGTAAAGTTTATAGACAGTATGAATAATGAATGCTTTACTCGGGACGTTCGGGAAAACAACGCCTCGATGTGAAGCGTGCATTTGAATTCAAATTAGTGACGTGTCCCATCATGTCTTTCTCCCTCTGTTATACCTCAGGCGGGCCTTTAAGCTTTGAGCAGATGGCCTAAAGGGAAGTACATGTATTAAGACTCCTGTCCCTGGCGTACAATGTTCTCAGATCAAACCAACTTTGTTTTCGAAATCAAACCAACTTTGTTTTCGAGAAGACTGACACGGTGTTACTGATCACAATTATACAGTATAGGCTGCCATCTTAGCTTTATCTGCCACCTTGGTAAACAAGGACATAAAACTTATAAATGTCACTTGAGATTGAGATTCTAACATACGATGTTCTCAATACTACTGCATAATTACACACTATGTACTGTACAGTCCTCAAGCCATGCATTCCAAGACTTTGTCAGGTAAGTTTTAGTGATTCTCTTACTCAACTTAAAGACTTCCTGGCGCACAATGTTATCAGATCAAACCAGCTAATATTACGACAGTTATGCCTACCGACTCGCCCGTCACGTCAACCTTTGCTAGTTTTGTTACAGGCTACATATAATTGTACTTAACATATTGGGGGGGAATTCCGAATGAGACTCGCACCTCTTTCTCCTGTACCGACGGACATGAGGGTTAGAGTTAAGACTAGATTTAGGGTTAGCTAGGGGTGTGAGACTCATGAGGAGTTCCTTTCCACTCAGTCACTGTTGGCTGTGGGGCCGTTTGGAAATCCTTTCAAAAATGTTCACTAAATTTCCCAAAACTAGCCACTGCCGCACACAAGAACAAAACTCATTACGGCTTAATGATAATGGTGAAGACGATTGAAGGAAGGATTTCCATATGTGGTAACTCCTACAACTACGGTCAGTACCTTAACTCCGAATAAAGTACTAATACAACCCTAACCCTAACCCTCCCCCCCTCCCCCTAACCCTACCATCAAACCTAATGCCCATCGAGACAGGAGCATCAGTTGAAGCGAGCATAACTCCTTATCGCCATTTACCACATATGGAAATCCTCCCCAATTGAAGCCTTCCATCCTGTTTGCAGTTAGTTCAAATCCTGCCTTCGTTATATATAATGTCGTCAGCTTTCAGTCTTTTCACTGTATCTTATTTTATGATGCATGTTCACTTGTAGAGTATTAAAAGAAGTATTATTATAATATTACTGATTATTTGTTAAATATCCTTGAAGAAAAAAAAATGTATAGCTCGTAAAAAAAATGTAGATGTCTAATCCTGTGGATCTTAACGTTATCTGTATATTTCACTACAGTTGTGCTAAGTTTTCTCTCAAACATGATGACGACGATGACGACGATGACGATGGTTATGATGAAAACAATCACAACACCGACGATTAGTACGAATATTATGATGCTGATATCGGTAATGATTACTATTATTAGGATGATGAGCTCATCTGATGACAAACGAGGGCACAAATTCCGAACTCCAAATCGTGACCAACATCTCTTCCTTCATAGAATTACCGGACCACAAAGACAGCAGCACAACACACGATCACCACCATTATCACAAAACATTATATGACATTATCGCTTGTTTTCTACTCAGTTGTGTGAAAATACCATGTGAAAGGCGGAAAGCTGTGGCGTTCAATCAATATCAGAGATCTAAGTATTAAAAAACAATGAGACAGAGAAGTTTGATTGACTGTTTCTAACAGAACTTAGAAACTCAAACTTCATTTTAATCAGTGCAATATTCAGCTAACTGAAAACCCTCTCTTTCTCACTCACTCTCTCTCTCTCCCTCCTCTCTCTCTCTCTCCCTCCCCCTCCTCTCTCTCTCTCTCTCACACACACACAATAAATGTTTATTGAACGCCAGTTCAATTGGGAGGAATTCCATGTGTGCCGGAAAGATTTCCGCATGCAACCAACAACATACCCTAACCCTAACACCGAACCAACAACATACCCTAACCCTAACACCGAACCAACAACATACCCTAACCCTAACTCTAACCCTAACCCTAACCCTGACCCTGAGTTAGGGTTAGGGTTAGGGTATGTTGCTGGTTCGGTGTGTTGCATGCGGAAATCTTTCCGGCACACATAAGGAATTCCTCCCGTTCAATATTGTCAATGAAAGCGTGTATTAGACTTTTAGAGGCAGTTTTGTTACGTTCGCCGCCAGTGACATATTATTAAGCCTCTTCTCCTCTTCCTCCCACATGTTCAAGCAACAAACACAAATCAGCAAATAATTAATTATACAGACTAAAACGGACCACCGACGAACCAACACCTAAGTAAAAGCTGCCCTCTGATGTGCTTGCCTCCAACAGTAAACTCATGTACCACAACGTCCCCCTGCCCCTTCTCCTGACCCCCTTGTCTCTTTGATCGTCCCCTACAAGCTAATCTTCGTATGTCCACTTACCGGTCAACTGGGTGACCATCAAGCAGATGATGGACAAGACACGTGTAATCCGCTCCATGCTTGTGTAGAAGTTGTGGCCACGACACACCAATCCAAACTGACCACTTGGGCTTCCAGTGGCTTAGCAAGTTTATAGTTACTCCCGCAAGAATAATACAAATCAGATTTTCACCACCAGTTAACCCAGTGCAAGGACTGCATTGAAGCGTAGGAGATGCAAACAAGTTAACTAGATTAGGAGACACCGAAATATGTCTCTATGTTCACACGCAGACTTAAAGGAAGACCCCTAAAAAAAAACCTGTGTCACGTAGGAACTAGATCCACACAGTAATCACTGACTATTTTTTCTATATAGACTCTACTTCGGCACGTGGGATTGATCAATAATAGTCACAACAAATCACCGAATCATTACATTTCGCACGATAGTTACAAGAAATCGGCATCAGTGTTTTTGACTCCGTCGTATAGCCTACTATTATTTGGCTTCTGTAGGACAGAAGTGCCACCGCCTACACAGCTGGCAAATGCCACTAAAGAGGCTAGCACAGCACAGCAAACACACTCGGCAAATATTGTATCCGCTATCTTTTTTTCATTGCCTTGGTGCCTCCACCGATCAGTAAATCATTTTCAATATCTCGAACACTCAAGTTTACACTTTGCCCACACCACTGAACACAGAGCCCCTTGCTTTCTATAGCGGGCCGCGCCCATTTGCCAGTATCCTCTATAATACTAGACCAGGCAGTATGCAGCCAGTGGTGGCAGTGTGGTCCCCTCGACGTACGACGATCACGAAAAAGTTAGGGGGTGACGGAAGGTTGGGGGCTGCATTGAGGCATGGAATGATAGCCTTTGCCGTCAGGGGTGTGTGGTGAACCAGCCCACTGTGTGTGTGTAGGACTTCGAGGCTTTGAGGGTGCCAGGGGGCATAACAATCAACCAGTATGTACCTCAGTGTCAGTCAGGTAAGTCCATTGTTGGGGGAGCCATAACCTGTGAAATGAAAATACACTGCGCCAGCAGCGGGGAGATAATAATATTATTTATTTCTGAGAAAGAAAAGGAAGAGTGCAAGGGAAACAGACGTAAGCATATGAAAGTGGGGGCGGGTGGGACGGGGGCAGGAGAGGGGAGGGGAGAGGGTAAATTACCTGCAGCGGCGGAAACGCAAAGGTTGAAGGGCGACAATCAATAAAAACCAATCAAATCAATCGATAATAATAATAATAAACATAGACTGGTCGCCGGTGTGGTCATTCACTCATTGCACATTTCGCGGGTGGTAGGAGAGTTGGTTTGGGCGTTAGAAAGAGTTTTCAGGAGATATTCCCCGTGAGGATCAGGCAGGCTTTCATCTTTGCTGAGCATCAGGGAGGGGTTGGTTGGTTGGTTGGTTGGTTGGTTGGTTGGTTGGCGGCTCGCTCCAACAATTCAGATTTTCTTGGTTTGGGGGNGGGGGGAGTGTAGAACTGACACAGGATTACTGGCATCATTCGATTGCAGAACTCTGAGGAAAGGTGGAAGAGTGGAGACAGGAGAGCAGGTGACAGAACATCGTACAATCAGCACCTACGAGATAGAGAAATTACACGGTACTGACAAGACCTACTGTACATCAGCGCTGAGGCGGATCGAGGTTTCATTCAATAAAGGGTGGGAAGCCGGAGAGCGTAAAAGTTGCTCAGAGAAATTTTGCTCTGGCGCCTTCATTTTCTTTGCCTTCTTCTTCTGTCTACGATGATGACGAGTAGGGATGATGATAATGACGATGACGAAAAGGAGGATCTGAGGACAACAAACAAAGCGTTTCTGAAAGTGGTTGTGATGATTACCAGTGGTTGTGATGATGAAGATGATGACGACGACAACAACGGGGGGTGATAAGGGTAATGACAGTGATGATTATGATGATGATCATGCCTGTCATACCTGAGAAGAATCATGTTTAATTCCAATGATGATGGAGATGATGAATCAACGATGATGATAACGATTATCTTTATAATGAGTTAACTTTAACCTGAAGAAAGGTGACAACTGACTCGAAGATTTGTGCTTATTTTAATGATCACATTAAAAGTAGTAGTTTTAAAAGTATATTGAAGTGCCACTTTCAAATTCTTTTTGAGCGGCGGGGAGGGGGAAGGTCAAGACTTTTGTTTTTTTTAATATTTGTTTCAAATGATGATGATCATAATGATTTGATGATGATGATGATGATGGTGATGATGATGGTGATGGTGATGATGATAATGATGATACCGATTACGATAGAATGGCGTAAGAGAGATACCAACTTCTGGCAATGGTGACGATGATGTGGCGATCCGGCGATGGTGTTGCTGACAAAAGTGGTGCTGGTGGTGGTGTTGTGGTGGTAGTGGTTGTGATGGTAGAATGTGGCTAAGTATGAACTCTGAATGGATGACATCGCCTCTAAAGCCCAGGTTTCAGGAAGACTTGCGGTAGGTAATACACGAGATGATAATCATATACCATATTTGACAGAGGCCGGTAATTAATAATGATCAGAAGCTGACAGTGTGGACCTCCAAGAAGGGACCACTTTAAACTGGCTTGAGGGCGGGGAATGAATGGACGGCCTTACCGTATGCATAGTCTTCAGTACGCCGAGAAGACAAGCGTTTAGGTAATAACATAAATTATAGTAATTATCGTCTCCTTGTGCTGAATCGCTAATTCGTGACTAGTGACCAGAACAGAACAGAACTCACATTCAGAGGCGGATCCACAATGCATTCAAACAGAGCTCGCCATGACCATCTCTTTCCCTTTCTTTCCCATCTCCCACCTCCAAATCCTTTCCTGGGAAAAGATTCTGACACTGAAGCACGCCTAGATTTACAACTCTTTTCTGAACATTATCGAGGAATTGTTTTGCTCTGACTGTAACAATGGTCGTAAAAGTGCTTACTGCCTTTTTTTTG